>JAFMSR010000009.1:8995603-9028103 GCA_022818135.1 Saxidomus purpurata
GTGGGGGAGTTGGGGCAAATGTAGTATTTTCTGTGGCTTGGGATATAACATATATCGTACAGATCCTATGACAGCACTGATCCACATGACGGCGGGGCAACATGTGATGGCAAGAAAGACATGGTGCGAGTGTGTCCAGTTGTCAACTCTGTCCCTTACGTAAATTGCTGGTTGTTGTTTTTATCCTGACAAATCAATTCAGCTTTATTGATTCATCCATCTGCATATGTAGTAATTTCTTATAGAAATTTTGAGGAGAACGTATAATCAAAATGTGCACTATTTGTTACAGCTCGTTCGGTTGATGTCATCAAAACAGACAGTAAAACCATACACACGTTCCATGCCATTTTGTCCTTTACAAAAATCTGAGTAAATTTATTTCCCTTCATGACCACAAATACCATAATTAATTTGTTTTACCGATCGGAGTACATAAATATGTGGGCCATATCTAGGCCATTGATGTAAAGTATGACAAAAAGCGCCACGGCAACCGATGATTGACTTACATGTTTTTCTTTGCATTTACCCTTGAATTCAAATCAGCTCAACATGCAGACAATACTTAACGAACGTTGTTGCTTTATAGAATAATTCAACTTGATATACTTATCTCTTACTTCAGACTATCGTATTTTTCTCTCAGTTTCAAGCTGAGCCAAGTGCTAATCGTGCTCATTCGGCATCTCCGGAAGCGTTTGTAGATATCCGAGAAAATCGCTCATGACGTTAGAGTGAACAAAACGATTGAGAATTACTGGTATATTTGCTTCCTGTGATTTGAAATCATAGCTTGGCATCTTACTCATAATGGTTTATAGCAATTGCTCTTTAGATGGAGGCTGGGGGAACTATACTGTTTATCCATGTACTGTGACGTGTGGTGTGGGTGTACTGGTCTCTATAAGGAAGTGTGACAACCCGCCTCCACAGAAAGGTGGAAGTAGCTGTGTAGGACCATCAACCAAGTTTGAGAAATGTTCAGACCGGATGTGTAGTGTAGGTGAGTGATTGGTGTTTGGTTCCCTAATACTTTATTAGTTTTAGTACAAAGGTCCTGTTTATTATGATTACGAGAAGAAACAATAATTAAAAACAGTCGACGATGAGCTTTCTCTCTCAGTTATGATATAAACGTGCGTCTCTTGATTTTTCAAAACAATAAAATAAAAAAAAAATGAAAACATACTTATCGAGATGAATGTAAGATCGACGGGTATAGAATAGTCGGGTTTGAATTGTAGTTCTGATGAAGACCTTCTCAGAAATGTATGTAATAATGATTATATGAATACTTTGTTGCAATAACGTGTTGTTGTTGATTTTCCCATTCCTATGTCAATTTTACAGGCACGAATGCATTTACTGTTAGTTGACAAAGAAGCATTCTAACGAAATTGGCTGAAATAAAACTGTTGCTTAAATAACTATTCTTGGTAAAGAATCGGCACGAAGACAAAGTTAAATTTAAATTACAGTAGTCGGAACTTAACAGTTGTCACATTGAGCGCGCGATGTTCGCACGATTCACGCACGTTACACGCTCGTTGCACGAACGATAAATACACGATGAGCGATTCAGAGCGATAAACGATACAAGAAACGCACGCTACACGCTACACGATATATGGACTACTTTTACTATATATTACTATTATCTTAATCAGGCAGAAATAATTAGATCAATAAGAGGCTTTAAGGAACGATAGCTACACTGCACAGACCTTTGAAATCTAGAAACTTGTATTCAAAAGATTTAATCTTCTAATTTTGAATTCTTCTTTGATGGCATTAGTACAAGGCAAAATCAGTGCACATGTTACATACATCATGTACCCCTCGATCTTATATTAAAGTCGTTGTGACAAAAACAACCAATCAAACAAAGTATTACAAAATTTCAGCAGATCACATTCAAGCTAACATCTGCAGCTTTAGCAAGTCCATCATTTATCTTGAACCGGTTGTGAAATAAAATGCAAAGAAGCATTTTATTTTTTTGCCTCAAAACTGTTTTAGATTGATCGGAAATGATCTAACATAGAA
Source organism: Saxidomus purpurata (assembly GCA_022818135.1). NCBI lineage: Eukaryota > Metazoa > Mollusca > Bivalvia > Venerida > Veneridae > Saxidomus > Saxidomus purpurata. Next base: position 8,997,653 of record JAFMSR010000009.1, read on the forward strand.
ATTGAATACAATATACCAACCCTGATATTTGTATCTCAAAACATATATAATTATATCGGTCAGTTTTGTTTAGCGACCTCTCTATCTTTGTCTGGTTGAAATGATTTGTCATTTGCTTATCTTTTAACATCGTCGGATACCAATATGATGCATGGAATTGAGCGGAGTCAACCTCCATGGGTGTCCGACGATGACCTTTCAATCTACATGTTCACACTGTCCCTTCTGTGTGAGAAAATGATAACACATGCCGGCTGTTGATATTTTGATCTCATTAGTTTTATACTTAATTTAAACAGTAATGTTAAATGAAGGTTAAACCTGACCACTTAATATCAATCTAGTCAACCAGTAACGATGACAAATTTGGTAACAGTAAAACATTTATCATAAAACATTTCTTAACTTTAGATTTCGACCTTCGTAAACCAAAGTCTTACCTTGTGTTCACCTATTGTATAATGCTATGGGCAATTACTTGAATACAAAGACTACCATAAACCTTTTCTTAATTTCTTGTACACGTGTACAAGATGGTCAGTGGAGCGAATGGAGTAACTTCACAGATTGTACCGTTGTATGTGGAAATGGTCATATCAGACGAACGAGGACTTGCTCCAACCCACCACCTATGGGTAATGGTACTGACTGCACTGGCGAAGCTACAAATATTAAAGAGTGTGTCAAAGGTCAATGCCCACCAGGTAAGGTGGTTACATGTATAAAGTTTTTCATGTATATCATTTTCTTCTGTATCATTAAATTTAATGGTACGGTGACCGATGATGACTTTTGATGTTTTACAGCAAAGAAAAGGCCTGAATTTAAGGAGTAATGTATGTATCTTAACTGATGCTCAGCAATATTATATCATGACATCAGAGGAAAAGGGAATACAGCAGTTGGCGTGTTTTTTCCCTAACAAGTTTCTTTCCTGGAACGAGTTTAGCGAATATAATTCCCGACTAGTTCTTCTTATGATCTTAAATATAGACTGGCTCACTCTTATGTATTTGTATGATTAATAAATAAAACATTTCAGAGATATTTCATTATTTGCCTATGTATAAATCCTACAGATATAAAGATATGCGATAAAACAATTACTCAACGCCTTGCGTCGAAGAACACGACCTCCCAAACCAACTGCAGTCTTCAGTCTATAGCTCTCACAGATGGCTTCTCACTGGTTGAATCTTCCTGCAATGTACCGACAGACAAATCAAAATGGCGACTTGGAATTAAGGTAACTGTAGTGGTTATCTATTTATATTTTCTAAAACTGTGCTCACATGTTTCATTACATTCTGCAAGATTGTTCAAAATACGTGTAGTTTTTGTTTTACTTTGAACAGTGCTATTTAAGTAAATGCATCATTATCAACAAAAACATCATCATCAACATTATCGTCACAGTTATTGTTTTCATTATTATCTTTACTGCTGCTACTGTTTCTCCTACTACTTCTACAACTACAACATCGGCAACTTTATCTACTGTTGCTCCTACCACTTCTACTACTACAACATCGGCAACTTTATCTACTGTTGCTCCTACCACTTCTACTACTACAACATCGGCAACTTTATCTACTATTGCTCCTACCACTTCTACAACTACAACATCGGCAACTTTATCTACTGTTACCCCTACCAATTCTACTACTACAACATCAGCAACTTTATCTACTGTTACTTCTGCAAATGCTGCTGGTACTGGCATTGATGTTACCAAACATTTGTATTTCCTTAGTTAGAATTGCTTACTCAAACGAGTACTCAGCAAATAATACATGTTATTGTTCAAAGCAGATTTAAATGTGCATAAACAAAAGCATGCATAGCGTAAACAGTAAAACAACTTATTCGCAAACGTGACTTTTTATCAGTAAGTTCAGTCTATAAGAATACCATGCCAATGGGACAAGAGATAGTGGACGATACTCTACAGTATAAAATTGTTCCCATTCAGTACGACTGCACTTCTTTCGTACTGTGCTACATTTGTGGAAAAGCAAATTAAACATTTTATCATATGTAATTTTACTCTAGATTTGTTATTGACGTAATGCCCGTTATCTTCAACCATTCAATATTACGGTTCTGCATGTATTACTTGAGCAGTTACAAACATAGGTACTATGTAAGAACGTTACTGAGATGAAAACATGCAGTTTATATAATAAGCGGGTAATTAAGAAGGTAGGTTAACACATTATATCAGATAATTGTCCCATATTAGTGCGTATTTATTAAAAAACAACAACATGTTTATTGAATTGCATTTCAGAACTTTTCGCTCTAGCGTACCATTGTTATCACAGATGCCCGGGGTATGGACTCGCCACCCAATCTAATACTGGTCCCATGTTGTAGGGAACATATATAAATACAAGATTTGAAACAACTGAAAATTCAAATCGCATATTTAAGGCATTAGTGTAAACAAGGAATAACTCACCCGGTTTTTCCAGTGCAAAACGATTTTCTGAATCAAATCCTACTCCAAACTGCATCGAATACTGCTAGATTTAGATAATTTCGAGAAAAAACACTTCAGTAGCTTCTTCTGCACAAACCACATCTACTGTACATGACGTTTTAAAAATAGGTTTCCCACACCCCAATAAAAAATAAACTGTAAAACCCTTTAAAACCGCCGCAAAAAAAATTGTTTTTTTTAAAAAATTTTAAAAAAAAATAAAAAAAAAAAAAAAAAAAAAAAAAAACCAACAAAAAAAAAAAACCCACCCCACCAAACCCCCCAAAAAAAAAAAAAAAAAAAAAAAAAAAAAAAACCCCCCCCCCAAAAAAAAAAAACCCCCCCCCCCCCCCCCCCCCCCCCCCCCCCCCTTTAAAAAAAAAAAACCCCCCTTTCCAATGAGTTGTCTGGACAATGATAAATAGATCTAGTCCATAGTATCCTTTGACAAGAGAAAACGGTGGTTATACAAACATTTACTGCGGATTATTCTTATCTAGTGTAAAAACAACCAGCCCCCCCAGGCCCCCCCAAACCAAAAAAAGAAAACAATTCATTGTATACCTTTTTTTCATAAGCGTTATTTGTCACACCTCTTTAGATGAACGCTTTTTTTTGGCCAAATAAACATAATAATAGAGTCTTTGAAAAGGCCGGTAAAAATAGACATTATCGGGTCTGGCATTTTTTAAAAACATTGCTTCATGTATCTTATGTATAGCATGCAATTTCGTTTCTTCCCGAATACCAACTGATTACATGAAACTCGTTCTTTTGCTCACCTTTGCTATATTGTGTATAAAAGCGGTGTTTAAAATGGGGTTTTTTTTTAGTGCAACCTCTAGCCAAAAAAACCCCGCCAGTACTTATACAGACTGTGCCGACCAACTTATGAAAAGCGCGGACTTTTAAAACCCTTTTTTTTTACACGATCGTAAAATAATAACTAGCGAGATATGCCGCAAAGCAGTGCCTGTATAGTTTTTCTATAAAAACTCAACTATATATTATAATTATTATTAACCCCCAAATAATTTTTTTTTTTTTTTTTTAAAAATTTATAAAAAAATTTTTTTTTTTTTTTTTTTTTTTTTTTTTTTTTTTTTTTTTAACTTTTTTAGAAATGACATAAACACTATCCCTGAGATGTGAAAGAAGGAATAGAGTTGTTTCAAATCTTGTATATATGTTCAGTACAACATGGGGCAAGTATTAGATTGGGTGGCGAGTCCATACCCGAATCATCTGTGATTGTTATTAGACGTAAGGAAGACACGATTCACATTAATCGTATGCTATTTAAAGAATTGTTATAAACATGCAAATTAATGTTTTACCCGTTTAGAATACATATTTAATCTTTGAAGAATACATATATAGATACATTTGTATAGGAACCTTTATTGCACCTGTGGCCAAATGCTTTACATAGTGTGTCTGTTGTTTGTCTAATGTATTTTAGCTTGACTATTTCAAGAATAAGAAACATGGAGAATAAGCATTGCCTCATTTAAAATAGTATTTGACAAGACGTTGGTAGAGATATAATCATTTTGTATCGACAAAGTACAAGTAAAGTTTTTGCTCAACTTAAGATCATGCCAGTTTGAAACTCATGAAAATGATATCTTAACAACCGACAGAAGTTCACAAAAGGTATTTTAGGTTCAAAAGTTAAGGTAACTGAACATTGAACGATAACTCGTAAAGGTCAAGTGACAAAGTCTTGTGACAGGTTATCTCCCTTTTCTGATGTCTAACGGACAAGCAATAAATGCATGTCTACACGTCTTTGTAGGAAGAATTTTAATCGTTACCTGTCTGGTGTGAAATTAACCTGGTGTGATGACAAATCCATTGAAAATTAATAAAACACCTTTTAATTTAGTTAGTATTCAACCAGTTCAAAGAGTCAATCGTAATGTCTTCACAAGGCCTTTCTTACAGGACAGTAAGCAAATTCAAACAGGGTCTGCCTAAAAATGTATTTTTTCCCTTTTATAACGTATTGTCACATGGCATCTTTTATCTTCGATGCAATGATCGTGGCTCAGCAACGTTCTCTTTACATTACATTCTTCCTGTGTTTTTTAAGTAGTATGCAAGATGCAAAAAAGCAGTAAATACACTGTTGAGTGTTCTTTCACAGATTCATAATAATTGTGAAATGATACCATTGTACACACCCGTCGGTTGCTCTGATACCGGTGTTCATGTAAAAGATGTCGGCGTGATGGCAGAATGCTTTCAAGACACTTTACAGGTAAATTATATAATATATTTAAGTTTGCAAAAGGAGATTAATTGATCAGACTTTTTTGTGCTCTTATACATGACATTATACCGACTTTCCTATTTTGATTCATGTACCATATGCTGCTATTGACCCTTTTTGGTTTCAATCGTTACTTTGTTGTAAAGTTAGGATAATGTGAGATTGATACTCTGCTTTGCCTCTTTCAAATGATTACAATTTCATTACATATATGATGCTTCTGTTGTAGATTATTACACAGTCTTGCAATAACGATTTAGTCCTGAAGTCATTCAACCTAACAGACATGTATACCAGCGTGCATATGTTACTGTTCGATTACTAAATGGAATTCTTATATAGTACAGTACAGGTCATAGCACATGTAATGGACTGTATGTTGTTAGAACATTATTAAAATAAAACGTGTTTGACTTCTTTCTTCTTACATGTATCATCGTTCTTTCTTGTCATGTATTTATATGCATGTACAGCACATGTTTTGGTGATTTATTATAATGTTTTGATTAATCTATTCAACAAAAAGATAGTTGTCAGGAAAATCATGCTGCTTGTATTATTTATTTTGTTATTAGTGATTATTTTGGATTGTCAAACATGGTAGGGTGGCATCAAGAAAGGGCAAAGTGCACTGAGTTAGGGGCAGAGCGTGTTTGCATGTTTGAATACTTGAGTATCTGAAATACACGTTAACATTACATGTACAAACTTTGCTTCTGGAATAATGTAACACCTTTATATTGTAAAAATGTTATTTGTTTATGCTAAGAGATGCTTCTCCAAGGATTTAAAATGGCTTCTATATATTTTAATATGTGGGTTACAACAAAAGAGCAGCAGGGGTGGTTGGAGGGCGGCAACAGGGCAGCAGTGGGAGGGGAAATGGACAGGATGCATTACCCTGCTAGAATACTCTAAACAAAATCCTTATTGTAATGCATGGCAGTATTTCTCTATATTTTTGGACATATTATAACAATATAGGTACTAACATAGAAATATTCGTATTATTTTGTATCACAATCACTCCTTGATGGTCGAGTGGTATTACTCGCCGAGTTGAAATCGCTGTTATCTCTCAATGACTTTAGGGTCATGGTTCGAGCGCTGCTACCATATCACTTTGTATGAGAATGTTTTTCATACGACGGATAAGGTTGTAGTAATAAAACTCCCAAGGAACGATGGATGGGTAAACTGCCCGCCTGTACAAGCGACTGAAATGTGGCTGAAACGGGCTTTTAAGTTCGAGAAACAGAAACAAACGACAAATTATGTCATTTTAAAGTGACAGCTCTAGTAAAATTTATTGTTCGACTTGATACCGTCTTTGCATTGGCTGGTTGGCGTATCTTAATGCTTTTAAAGTATCTGCTTGGACTAGAACGTATACTGGGTATAACGTCAATTTGAAATTGTTTTATGAATTTAATTAGTCATTGAGGTTTAAAACTTGTATAATTTACGTTTATTTGTCTTCTCTTCTAAAACGTTTTACATAAAAAGTATAACTGTAACAATTCATTTAAGCTTTGCCTCATGGCTTTATGTTTTCCATATTGTACTGTGTCTTGTCGGCCAATAGATTCTCCGATATCAGCACTTTTAATGTTAGCTAACTTATAACAGTATTTAGGGTTTGATGTGGTCCAGGTTTGTCAAAATATTTCAAATAAAGAAAAGCTATCAAGATTACATTTTTCTTCCTAGATACATTGTTATAGTACACAGCTGCTTTGAAAAAAATATTTCCGTGATAACTGGGAGTCACCTATGTAAATTGAATGTGCAAAATTTGGTTCGTATGCAGGAATAAGTGTTAACTGTAGCGATACATTTAAAATTTTGCAATTTCCTGAAACTTGAAACTGTTCTAACTTCCTGCGACTGGAAAAATGCAGTCCGATAAGACAAGATGTTTGTTAACCATTTGTACATTTCGACAAAAGAAGAGTTGGCGATCATGCAAGTTCATTGAGATAAGCTAATATTACCTGTAAAAAGTCTTACATCTCAAAAAAGGAAATATAAAGCTAAATCTGTTTCAGCTCTGAGACTATACAGCAACAAGGTTAATTTCGTAACTTCAATTAAATAAGTCAGTATGATAGTGTGTGAATAATCCGAGTGAATAAAATATAATATCCTTTTATTCCTTAAAACTGTTTGAACAAGTTCTCCATCATTTATCGTAACAATACTTCACTCTTTCTCCCAGGTGTTTCAAGGAACCAGTCTTCGCACTTGTCACTGGTGTTCGTACTGTAGTTATATCGAGTTTTGTCTTTCAGTTCTTATCTGTTATATTTAATTTAACAAATAAAAGGTATTGTAAGAGTTCAATGAAATTGGCAACTACTAAAACTATTAAAAACTTATAGGCATTCTTTTGTACTGTAGTTACAGAATTGCACTAGAACTTAATGTAATAAGTTATAACAAAAACGACAAGGACAAACTTCACTATTCATATAAAATCTGCAGTTCAGTTACATCGGTCACTTCACTTCTTCAGCTTTTAGATATTCTTAAGTGGTGTAAGTATTAAACCCAGTAACGACACAAACATCAATGGAGTTTGTTGAGGTGTTAACCAAACTTTGCAAACATAGATGCAACACAAGCAATTATGTTACAATTACAGTGACATAGATTTTGATAGAGCGATCACAAAATCAGAAGTTGTCTACTAGTCTGCCAAAGTGACAATTATGTAAATGTTAAATTGAAACATTGCATTTTTGTAATATTACAGTATCCTTCACGGAGCGAGACTTAAAGTGACATTTGTATTTGACAAGGGATAAAAGCCGCATTATCGCTGATATTGTCAGTTTGCAAAGGGTTCGCAGATTCTAATATTTGATCTCTATTAGTGACATGATTACAGTATCATTTAGATAGGATGCTTCCCCTTGCTCTCTCTTTATAGTTTCATCTGGAGTAAGTCTCTAGAATGACTCGAATTTGAAAGAATTACAATAGTAAATAAATATAAATTTAAGTTTAGAATATGGACAACTAGGAAATCCACAAATGAAAATAATATCTTTTCGATTCGTGAAATAAAGTGTATGTTATCTTCTTCCGAAGCCTATTATTCTCTTTGTTTTATGCTCAAAGGGCAATGTTAAGATATCTTTCGAAAACATTACTTAAAATTACGCTAGACAACATCTGTGTTTTAGTCGTGTTTCTGAGGTCCATGGTTTAGCAAATCCGGCAACGTAAAATACTATAACTAATTGGTTTATCAAGGTAAAATCTGCCGTTAAAATACATAATTTTAGAGCATGAAAATATTTCTACCAGCGACACAAACTGTGAAACCTTTCTTAGACTAGTTATTTGTTGTAATGATATAGACATTTATATCTAACTAACGTATTCTGGTGAAACTAGAAGTAGCACGTTCCAGCGAAATTTTGGAATTCCAAAATTTTCCAAATTGAAATGGCAAAGCTTTTGGTTTATAACTTTGAGTTATATGTCTATGCAAAGGTCTTTGTCAAAGGAATACATGTTTTAAATTTAAAAGAGAAACGTTTATGTTTGAAACTTGTAGACAGATTTAAAAGCATGGAAGATGACTGTTTTGCAATAAGAAAATCCAATTGGAAAACAATAAATAATCCAATTGGAATGTCAATTGGACTGAATCAAATTGGATTGAATCAGTCCATTGGAACGCTAAACTACAAATTCAATTGGAATTCCAATTGGAATTTAATATCTAGTTCCAACTGGAAATCTAATTGGAATAGATGTTAAAATCCTTAGGATTGGAATATATCTGTAGATCTAAGTAGACATTATCCTTCATTTCTGTTTGTACGATATTCTGTAGTAAGAAAAGGATTCAATACTGTCGACAGGAGTGAGATCTATATATCTCGTTTGAAAATGCAAATGAAAATGTTTCGTTCCTTATATTATTCAATTACAAAATCAGACTAGATTAACTCTAAAACTATCATCTGTTAAAAGTTCGTTAAATGAAAGTAGTGTTCAAATTCGACTGTTAAGTATAAATTTGACTATGGGCGCTACCTGCGACCCATGGGAAATAATGAAATTCTTTTGTTGCCATAAAACGCAAATTACAGTGGCGATCACGTTTTTGTTCCGTTTTCATCAGGGTTCTTAACATGTTGAAACGCAGTCAATTTTTTGCGTTTAAACGCGAAAACAACGGGTTAATTCTGAATGATATTTTAGCAAATATTAAGATAGTGCAGGGTAAAAAGGCGTGTCCAAAACCTGCAGTCAATCAGAAGATTCTCCAGGCGTTTTCTCTTCGTTTTTTAGGAAGGCGTGCTTTTGTCAGTAGTATTATTTACACTAATAACATGTTTTTGTTGATGTATGTTTTATATCTAATACACGATTTAACCGTGAATACGTAATTGAAATTAACATTGACAACGTTACTGCATAGGTCTTCTATCTACTGATGGACATTTAACAGCAACATCTCTATATATCCCCCGGTAATGCTAATTTATGTCCCGTTCAAAATTTCGTTTACTATTTTCTCGACCATATATTTCTCTGGATTCAGGATATATAAAAAGGGGCGTAGATGATAACAATACAACCATTGACCAATACGGCGTCCTCACATACAACAACAACCAGATTAATGTTGACATCTGGAACAAGTGTTTGGAATTCCAAAATTTTCCAAAAACTATAGCGAAAACTATAATGATAATCCTTGAAATAAATATGTTGATTTAGTGTATTTACAATGTACATAGGAATAAATATTTCCTACCTTTCGTTCAATAACTAATTAAAACAAATACAGAAATCAAAATCTAAAATATATTTGAAAATGATATTCAAATTGGATTTCTAAAAATTCCAGTAAAATTATCATTCCAGTTGAAATATCTTTCCCAATTGGACTCACCATATATAGTATATGTATTTATTTTATTTCTGTTTTTAAATGGAAGAAGACTTCATTGTTGTTCATCCCCCCCTCCCCCCCCCCCCCCAAAAAATTTTGACTTCTTCGATAAAGAAAAAATTCGTTCCATTCTATAATTGATAGATTAACGTGACATGTGACAAAGTTTTAACTTATAGAGACATAAAACAGTCAGCGTTTTATGAATGAATAGTAAATTGTGCTACCCAACAACAGAAAATGGTCACACTGCATTATGAGTAAGTAAAATCTTCTAACAACACAATGAATGTAACTTGATTGTTAAAAGGCTTCCTTATATTGAGTTTAATTTTCTTTGTAGATCGATAATGCAAGCAAATCTGCCAAAATTAGAAAGAATACCATTTTTTGAGATGGATACTGAAAACATATGATTTTTAAACTGACTTAAACCTCAGATTACACAGTTGAATATAACTTCTGACTTCTGTGGTAATATCAATTTAAGAGGACACTAAATCAGTGTGGTTGTCTTTTGTATTTTGAATGGCACAGTGAAGAGTAATGTCATTTTGAATGTTGAGCGTTCATGGTGTTTATTTTAGATCTAACGTTGTAATGTTGTTTTAGTTTTTTCTTTCAACATGCCCCGATTTGAAATCTTATCTGGGTTTTATAAATACAATCATTTCGGTTTCCTTATCAGTGAAGATACGGAAAATGAGTTTATATGCAAACCTTTTATTATTTAACTATTGAACTACATACACTTTTTTGTCGTTGACTTTTCTGATACATACATGCATTTGAAAAACAATACACTGATTCAGTTTCATGTTATCAGTCCAATTGTTTTCATTAAAAACGCATATGTTGTCATTTTAGTTAAAGGAAGCTTAAAAGTTTAATGTCGTTTTATGTGACTGTGTATTGGACATTAGTTAAAGGATACAATCATTTTTATTATCTCATTTGAGTAGACGTCATTTTCTGTGACACATGACTCTCAAACGCGATTCCAGGGATAAACCACAAGTATACAGACAAGTAAGTGTTGATGTACAGCATATTTATTATGCCAGTTTGAGTTGACACGAAGTCATATCAACTTGATCAGCTACAGCAATCATTTGTTATTCCGATATATCCGACGGTAAATTCGAACAGGCAAAAACGTTTCCGTTCCAAAGGCAACTACACAAGCCCCAATGAAAGTAATGTAAGCCGAACGAGTGCATTCGATTCCGTAGCAGTTATTATCGCTGCCTTCCGGCACGTGCTTATCATAAAACAAACCGAAAACGGTCTGAGCTGCTAATGTTAGCACACCCGAAAGAAAAATGGTGATTCCCCAATTCCGGCCTACCTGTTGAGCAGAGAACATCTCTCTCATAATCACGGGACTCAAACTCCATACAATACCCTCAAATGCAGCTATAAAGAAAGCTATGAAAAACAAACCTACGATCTCGAAAAGGGAGTGAAATGCTCACAATTTGACATATAAGAATCAAAAGGCATCCAATAAGAACAAAACCATATCTAGGAACCTTGTTCTTAAAATGATCGGACAATACCCCTGATAACACACATACTATCGGGTTGGTTATAGAATAAGTGATCACCAATTCCTTGTTATATATCTGTAAATGAACAGATTTAGATAATGCTGTTATGTTATTAAAAGATGTCCAGAAAACGGCTGTAGTTAGGGCAAAACTGCAAGAAAATATTTGATAGTCTGAGTTACATAATAGCTCTTTCAACGACAAATTATCGGACGAATAAGGATATTCGAGTTGATTTTTCTCAATTTTGTCGTCAATAAGTTTAGCTTCTTTAGAATCCATAGTTGATTGATAATTCTCAAGTTTTAAATGTCTGCCTGTTGAAGATGGGTTGCTGGTCTCCTCTTGGTCGGTATAAATTCTCAGAAATACTATGCTCAGAAAATCAACTATGCCAATTAATATCGCCATGTAAAGCTGTACGATGAAAAGACAAACTGATTGGCTGATTCGATATCCGTGCTAAAGTAGTTATAGTAGACCAATCCATTGATTGCAGGTGCAGACGTAAAGGCGGCGTTATGCAGACACGAAATTATTCCAGTGTACTTTGGAGAAACGCTTGCAAGTGGTGTAGTAAAGGCAACCATGTGTGTAAATGATGAACCAAATCCTAAAATACATAAATATTTATATAGACATCTCTGATTACTTTAGATTGCACATGTATAATTAAAATGGATTCTCATAAAAAATCATGTCAAAATTGCATCCAAATGAATAATAAATTATTATTTTATTCAGTATTGAAATGGTTAGCATTTTTGAAGCATCAGTGTTTAATGTTTTATGTGATTCTGTTGAAATACATTACACTGTAATCTTAAACAAAACTATCTTCAAAACGTTTTGCGTTCTATGTAACAGTGTAACAATACTTCGAATATCTATACCGATTTAATGGTTCTAACTGGGCTGCAAATGTTTCCAACAGAAAAAGGAGTATAGTAGAAAATAGCAACACGCAATAAATAAAATATTATAAAATGGCACAATGTAAGTAAGAGAGAAAATTCAACTTTTTTCCCCCCCTTTTCCCAAAAAAAAAAAAAAAAAAAAAAAAACACACTTTCCCCCAAAAAAAAAAAAAAAAAAAAAAAAAAAAAAAAAAAAACAACATCCCAAAATTTATTAATTATTTTTTCCCCCCCAAAAAAAAAAAAAAAAATATTAAAAAAAATTTTTTTTTTTTACAAAAAAAAAATAATTAATAACCCCCCCCCAAAAAAAAAAAAAAAAAAAAAAAAAAAATTTTTTTTTTTCTAAAATATTTTTTCAATGATTATTTAATGCTGGTTGCTTCTTATATTTTTTCAATTCAATAGATTAATACATATACATTGTACCTGCAAGGACGAAGTACACGGCAATTATCCAAGCACGTGAACTGTAAAACCTGATGACTCACAGAACTCCATAGCAGTAAATATGCTGATACAGAAATAATGAAGCCCACCAGGTTTGTTATCGTTGATCCATATTCGTCATACGTCAAGCCAGGAATAAAACTTAGTCCCATCCCGGTCGCAAGCATGGACGATATAATCTCAACTGAAAGTTCTTAAATATTATTATGATATTATACTTATTCTTACAAATATAGTTCAAAAACATTACTAGTATATAAAACATAAACGCGTAAGTCTGTACTCAACCGGTACTAAAAGCGGACAACCATTTCGGACCTTATCTGTGTCTTAACAAAAAAGGTTTGGGCGCTGAGAAAATAATTCAACTGCTTGTATGTTTTTCAATCGTCAGTGCTACTACTAACAGAAAGAATTTACAGCTTTTATAATTTATTTCATTATCTAGAGTTATTTTTATCAACAGTTTTTCAAGCATTCCTCAACAAAATTGCATATACATGTGCAAATCAGGATAACAAAACGTGGCTACTGTAACAGATCATAACCTGTATAAGATTTATTATATCCTTTACAAGCGCATTCTACAAACCTTACGAGGTCTTATACCTCCAGTTGTGAAGACCCGAGGCCATGAACAAAAATCGTGACAATTTGAAGGGCCATATATTGAGAAAATATCTCTGTAAAAGTGTTTTGATCAAAAAAATTATTATGGCTTTTATAAACGGAAGTATGTGCTCAAGCAGAAATTCATTATAACATATATAAATTCTACGAATCCAATTTTAGAAACGTATTTTCTTTTCATTTGTTTTAATTATATCCCCATTTTAAACAGTCTAAGTTTTCTCTGTTTGCTGTTGCATATATAAACTATGGCCTATTTAACAAGGCACCCCTTTCGACATCAGTAAAACATAGTTATTGCCCTTTACTCAGAACAAACCCTAAATTTTGAACATTTCTTATGCGCTCTCTTGAAACATATATAAAAGCAACATAACCTTCAGTCTGAGTATAGTTGAAAGTAGATTTTACTGCATCTTGATATAAGTTGAAAGCTAAAACGGTTCCTGAGACGAATTTTGCCGCCATGCTTACGATAACGCATAGGTACCTTAATACTTGTGTCCGCTTGTCAGACATCTGAATGTGAAATAGTACAGTCATCCTAGCTCAAAAATATGCTAAAGTGGGAATAAATTTGAACAGAAATGAAACATGTATTTTCAGTATCACCAACATCTGTAGTTTCAGAAACCACAAAGTTCCCAAAAGTTCCATTGGTGGAAATAGTTTATTTTCAAGGTCAAGGTCACGCCCTATAAATGTTAAATAGGTTTAAGTTCACCATTACTTACTGCATCTTTTGCAATATTTTGGTATATTTTAATGGTTTTTGTATTATTTCTTTCAAACATTTTGATTAGCAATCTATTTTGAACATTTTACAGACATTTTTACACTTGACCTCTAGTTGAAGGTCAAGGTCAAATGGTTGTTTTAGTAACAAACACGTAATTTAACTTTGCATTGCATGGTCATTTGTTTATTTTCACTTTTCTCTTGTTTCTTCTTTTGTTTAATGAAAACTGACTACTTTTACATGCAAAACAATTAACAGTGATAAGAAATAGAAATACAAGCTGAATGAAAATATATAAACAGGTTAATAGGATTTCTGCGAAGAACAAGTACAAGACTCCTACCTCCGGTTTTAAACTTCTTACTTTTCATATAAAATGTCTGGCTCGATGATAACGCCTTCAACCAAAAGGGTAAAGTTATCTCGAGTCAGCAAACTAAACCACTTCCGTTATTATATTAGAGGCTAGTTATGATGTAACAGAAAACATACACAAAGGAAATCAAAGCACTGAAGGGACTTGTGTTGCTCGGGAATGCAGAATGATATGAATAATCGTTTTTCGAAAACCATAAAACTAATTTTGAAAACCTTCGTCATCAGATTTTATTCAAGTAAATCTATGGTATTTAAATCAAGGTTTACTGCCATTTTATGTTGAGGTATGGTAATGTCTACATATTTTTTGTTTTTGCAACAAATATATACCAAAACAAGAAATTATCAGTGATCTCATTTTCATACACAAATTCTTCATTATTGAAGACAACCGTACTTGACAGATGCTCTCTTTATTAAAATTCCCTATTGAAGACTATGAAGGATATTAATGTATGTTGCCTGACATCAAATTACGGAAATTCCCACTTAAATCATAAAAAAAACAAATTCCAAAAGATAGTGAAGATAGGTAACAGTTGGTTAAGAACCAAACTTCTAGAAGTTCTGAATTGATACGTACGAACGAAATTAACATTTGCTGATGATAATTGAACTTAAAACATTAAAGTACAGCATTCCCATTTTAATCATAAAAATGCAAAGGAAATGCCCAAATTACTGGCCAAGAGAGATAAATTTTCATAAAAATAGATATAGTAATATAAAGCTATTAGTATTACTGAATAGAAAAACATGAAAGACATTAATACATGTTGGCAATAATCGATCGAAGTTTTAAATCCAGTAACAGATATTCCTACTTTGAAAAGATGGGGAGTAAGTGGGACATATCTCAAGTAAATGCGCTGGTGTGTGGTGCCGAAAGACCACACACGCAACAGCTTTAGTTTTTCAAACATTTGTATGAGCATCAAGTCTGTTGTGTCCTGTTCTGAATACTGAATACCTTGTTCCCATTTGTCTAGTAGATGGTAGCCATTTTTCTGCCTCTACACTCTTGTAAGAATCTTAGTCGCCATGAGCTTTAATATTTTCATAAGCGACTATGGAGTGACTGGTCGACTCTTATCCCTTGATTTGTCGATTGCTCTGCTAGTGTTTTTGTATGCATCCATTTGAGTGACACTTTCTTCTTCTCGCTGAACATGTTATGTTCTTGGGCAGGGATTACAATTTGACATAAGCCAATGCTTTATGGACTGATAGAGCATCTGTTAGAAGGACTACTCCATGACAGTCCTTTTCTGACTCTTCAGCAGTTTTCGATGCTGTATGATGGCTTCTATTTCTGCTTTGTAGTTGTAACAGTGCTTGCCTGCTTGTATGCTAACTATCTCTGACCCACCAGTTGTGTACATTGTGAAAATACCAGCACCGCCATCTTGTATAGCAGCTGTAGCAGTCCGAGTACATATGCGTCTATGTCTCTGATGGATAATCTTCTGAGAACATGGCTTGTGCTATGGATCTCTTGATACTTTCACCTTCCACAAGTTGGAACCCAGTACTGTAGTGCAGATACTAATGTTTGACATGTTGTACCTCTGTGGCTCCGGCAGATCCCACTGATCAAAAGTTGTCGGTGACCCAAGATAGGCAGCATTTGCTTTTGTCAGCTTCTTGGATTCACTTTGTTTTCATGGGGTGATCTGGCAAGAACTGGTACTTGCTGCCTTGCATTTGCGCTTTCGCATCCCTTCTCTTACCAATAAGTAGAATGGCAGTGACTTCCTCTATTGCCTTAAAATTGTCAAGTAATTATTCTTAAGGCCTTGTTTTGGATCTTATCCGGCACTTGTTGATTTGTATTTGTGTCCATCGTCTTAGCTGTAGAGCTGTATTTAAGGTGGGCCTCACTGTTCCCAAGTATACTGTATTCAGTATCTTCTCATTCCCTCACTTAGTTAGTGTCAACTAACTTACGTATTATCGCTAGCTTTATTGTCTCCTGTGTTTACATGTACGCACCAGTCTTCTGTCTATGTTGAAAGCATGTCCGCAGGTTGCTGCATCCTAAATATAGCAGTTGATGCATCGAAACACAATGTAGTCTAGTCTGCATAGAGGAAGCTTTAAATCCTCTTGGAAGCTTTTTTGAAAAGAAGAAAGAGGGTGGGTGACAATACATTTCATTGAGGGCCACTATGTGGTTGTAAGAATTTACAACTTTGTATCCCATCAACACAGACTCTAGCCCTTGCATTGAAAATATAGGACTTGTTCTATTTGTACATTGTGCCCCTGATTCATTCCATTCCGTAGTAGCTTCACAAGGAGACAGTTAGTCCAGACTTTATCGAATGCTCTTTGGAGATCAATCCAACTAAAAAGTGTTACTTCTTTTTCTTCGATTGCATCTTCGACCTCCTGGGCAAGGTATGTAGTCTGGTTTTCTGTTGAATCCAGCTTGTTTTATTGTTTGCTTGAGCTAGAATTTGGTTGATGTCCACGTGCATGTACCATTTCATTCCCTGATTCAGTGTTTGCACAATCATTTAGAATTCGGCTGATAGTAATACTAAATATGAGACTATGTGACAAATAAATATATGCTGACAAAAAATAAAACTTGAATAATCTGTTTAAGTAATTACTACTTTAAACATCAAAAAACAAGAAAATGACCCAAAAGTTGGTCAAACTGATACATTTCCACCCATTTTAACAAAAATCAAGGTGCTAGTAGAATAGAAAAAAATATGAAGGATATAAATGTTGACAATAATCAAATTTAAACTAGATAGGTGTTCAGTAGAACACTTAATTGTGTCGCCCTTCCTCTTACACTTTGTCATAATAACCAATAATTTCGTGACAAAATCGAAGTACAAAAGGGCGCATAACTGTCAAATATGATCTTGACCTACAAAATATGGCGGCATCATGTCCCTTTTGTCATAAGCTATACAATTTGAAAGTTTGATGAAGAAATCTTAAGACTGGCAAAATTATAGCCAACGTTAGGTTCTCATGACAAAATCTAAGTACAAAATGAGCATGACTCTCAAAAATTACAGGGACCTAAAAAATTGGACGGCATCACGAGACTTTTTTCATAAGCAATATAATTTGAAAGTTTGATGAAGAAAACTTAAGAAATGGCAAGGTTATAGCCAACATTATGTTTTTCTGACGGACTGGTCCAACTGACAGACAAAGCGATCCCTGTGTATCGCATTTTCTCCGAAAGGGCGACACGTAAATGAAATACAGAAAATGTGATTTAAAACATAAAAAATACATGAAAATTACCCAAAATAGTTTGTGATTATGGACAAAATTCGCTCAGACATTTAATTCATAGATACAGTAGATTTAAATAAAACTAGGAATAACATAAAAAAGAATGATCAAAATAAAGAAATACAACTTCAGAGATACCACTTAGAACATCAAAAATGGATGAAAATGCCCCAAAAATTGAATGAATATAGATATTTTCAACCACGTATGTTTTAGTTCTAATATTAAGTAGTTTTGAATGTAAAAAACAAAACAGCATAAATATGAATTGACAATCGTCAAAAAAAGAATTTGAATTACAGAAATGTCCACTTAAAACGGCAAAAAAGCACGAAACTACCCCAAAAAGTTGTCGCATTTGGAAAATATTCACCCAAACAGTTTTTATTGAATAGTTATAGTAGCTCCCAATCGAAAAATAAAAATAACACAAATATTTGTTGACATTAATCAAAATAAAACATTAAACTACAAAAATTCCCACTTAAAACAGCAAAAAAAGCATGAAAATGCCCCAAAAAGTAAGTGAATATGGACAATTTCCACCCAATTTTTTTTCATTACATAGTTACAGTAGTTTTGAATTAAAAATTGAAAACAACATAAATATTTGTTGAAAATAATCAAAATAAGAAATATAATTACAGAAATTCCCATCTAAAACATCAAAAAAACATGAAAATACCCAAAAATAACATTTCCACCACACATATCAATGGGAACTTTTCTTTATGTTAAAAGGTAGTCCATTTGCAAAGTCATGGTGAAGGATTCATTTCTGTTCAAATTTTTTCCCGGTCCAACCCCAGAATGACTGTACTAAAAGCTGGTATGTTAGATTTAAAATGGTTATTGTCACTTGTATTAATTTTGTTCTATTGTATATGCATGTTTCTAACACAAGCGGATGCTTTTCCTATATAAACATACAGGGAAAAGCCTGTATTTTATTTTACGATAAAATACAGCACGTTTTTCCAAGGACGACGTGCCTTAAATGACGTAACGACGTGACGTATTTAAACAAGCGCGTCCAATCGTATCTCGCGTTTTAAGGTTACAATGATGTACTTCTACGCGTTAAATCAAGTTCGGGTTGTTTTCAAAGAAACTAACGTGTTAGAATCGAAATAATAAATTGTTCCCTGTATTTTATCGTTGAATAAAATACAGTCAGTCATTTGGATGCGAAAAATTAAATCACTCGTGCTACGCACTCGTGATTTAATTACTACGCATCCAAATTCCTGACTATATTTTATTCAACGATAAAATACAGGGAGGCATTTATTATTTCTTAAATATCTCAAGAAAATGGAGGCAATAAAGATATATATACCACTTGAATATAATTGCACAGAATTTCTTTTCATTTTAAGGCAGGATCGTAGTTTTCTATAGGCACTATAGGCAAATACATGCCTTCACTTTTACCCCCAAAAAATGAAAAATATAAAAACGCCAAATATGCAATAAAAACGAAGTGGTTAGGGCGTATGACGCGTGCGTGCGTGCGTGCGTGTGTGCGTGCGTGTGCAGTTAATCAATATTGTGAGCCAAATATGCAATAAAAACGAAGGGGTTAGGGCGAATGACGCGTGCGTGCGTGCGTGCGTGCGTGCGTGCGTGCGTGCGTGCGTGCGTGTGCAGTTAATCAATATTGTGAGCCTGTATACTAGCAAATTATTTCGGAATTGTTAATATACTTTCATGACAAAATCAAAGCTTTTTGGAACAAATTCGATTTGCAAAAGCAACGGAGAGTAGGACTTGGTTCAATACAAGTTTTTGAGCTCTTAAATTCAATTTGTTAATATGAGATATGGCCATTCATGATCCCCTGAAAATGTCGGTTTTAGCTTTTTGCTCTTTTGAAGATACTCGTGACGAATGTCTTTTAACTGAAACATAGTCGGATTGTCTATTGTATCTATTTCCATTCTTGTATGTCTGATATTTACGTGTTTGTGTAACACAGTTTTAATGTTTGAAATGACACTGAATTCATGACTTATGATATACACGCATTTAACTACTCTTAATAGTGACTGCATTTTTATTTTCGGTGTGTCAATTTCTGTTATATTTATAAACCGCAAGAAAATTGTTTTACTAGTAATGTACGTTTTAAACAAGAGTTGTGGGCAACACGTCGTCTTGATGTGCTGAACATTTTTCACAAATTATTTTTAAATCCTTCAACGCATAACAAAGTTATAGTTCGGAGACGAATGTGTGGATATACAGGATTCAATTACCTTTAAACTCCTAAATGTGACCTTGACCTTTGAGGTAAGGACGCGGGTCTTGCACGCGACACGTCGTCTTAATGTGCTGAACATTCTGTGCCAAGTCATTTTAAAATCCTTCAATGTATGACAAATTTAAAGTTACAGTCCGGATACGATTGCGTGCTTGTATACAGGATTCCATTTCCTTTAAACTCTAAGTCTGACCTTGACCTGTGAGGTAGTGAAGTGAGTCTTGCATGCGACACGTCGATATCATGTGCTGAATCTTTGTGCCAAGTTATTTTAAAATACTGCAATGTATAACAAAGTTACAGCCCGGACACGAAACAAATGAAAGGATTGAGACACAGACAGGCGTATGGTGCAAATTTAATAAGCCCATATTTGGGGGCATATAATAGTAAGAATAGAAATAGATATACATGTTAATTCGCGGATTGACCAATTGATAAAAAGCAACAATTTGGTATTCTTTCTTCAAGAATAATGTTAATGTTTAATATGTGCAGTAGCGAAGTCGCTAGGTTGTGATTTCGGTGGAATGTCGCTGAGAACTCAAAGGAAGGCGTCTATAACCAAACAAGATTTGTACCCTTGTATTTAGCATTCGCAGAGTGCTATTGACAATGCCACCCATATCAGCGTAGAAATGCATATTCGTGAATATAGCACGAGTTGATGCAAAATTTCCGATATGTTAATTAAAAATAAGTTTACTGTATTATACATCCATGTAGCCCCAATTGTTATAAGTACAAGGCTAAATCGAAAAGTCCAAGACCTAACTTATTCAAAATATATTTCATTTTTCAACATAATCACCCTAAGTTCCATCTCGATATAAGTTTTCTTCCTGAACAACCTTGAAGGCTTCAACACTACAAATGACATTATTATCAGTGTCCAAATGCCAACAAGTTTTGGAAAGAGGTAAAATCCGAGGGTGTTAGATCAGTTGTTGAATACGGGGTTGTTGATTGAGTTCAAAGCTACAGTCATCAGCTGCAGCTACTGCAGCAGATGCATTATTCTGAAGCAAAAGGATACAATGTACTTGCTCTGATTTTTTTTCCGTTTTCTAAATGTTCTCCTTAAGCTCTCGTTATTCATTAGTATAGTACTGTCCAGTGATGGATTGACCTCTCTGAAGATAATCCATCTTGATAACACATTTGCAATCCCAGACTACTGATGCCATAGCCTTGCCTACTGATGTCGTCTGCATGAACTTCTTCGGTGGTGGTGAACCTTGATGTTTCCAGCCTGCTCAATTGTTTGTTTGACATTAACATTCTCAGAACTTGTGTGCGTGGTTTTGTGTGTGTGTGTGTGTGTGTGTGTGTGTGTGTGTGTGTGTGTGTGTGTGTGTGTGTGTGTGTGTGTGTGTGTGTGTGTGTGTGTGTGTGTGTGTGTGTGTGTGTGTGTGTGTGTGTGTGTGTGTGTGTGTGTGTGTGTGTGTGTGTGTGTGTGTGTGTGTGTGTGTGTGTGTGTGTGTGTGTGTGTGTGTGTGTGTGTGTGTGTGTGTGTGTGTGTGTGTGTGTGTGTGTGTGTGTGTGTGTGTGTGTGTGTGTTGGTGGTGTGCACTTCTGGGTGCTGTGGGGCTCGTTTTGGGGAGGCTGCGTTTTTGGTACGTGGCATTCCCTGTTTGATATTATTTTTGTTTTTATGCTCACAACTGTGTTGTTTGTGCCGTGTGGCGGCCGTAAAAAGTCTCCCCGTACATTCAATCAATGTTGTTATATTTTCATCCTTCAGGGATTGTTATTCGTTCTAATGATTGTGTCTGACGGAAGAGGGGGAGGACTCTGTGATGGGCAGTTTTTAAATCCCACTGGGACGAAACTGTTTTGATTTCTGTCCTCTGGCCTGTTTCGTCGGGCCCTTAAGGGTGTTTCTCTTGGTGCTCTGCCTTCTGCAAAGGCATTGAGCTACATACTTTTTTGGTTCTCAAGGTTTGCTTTTTATATATTTATACACGAGCATTTTTGTGTTTTACATACCATGCCTTTTGTTTCCATTGCGTATGTTAGAGATTCACCTAGCAGGGATTACTTTTATTTACACTGTCCTGTGACTTTGGAACATGGTGGGGGTAAGAGTGAGGTTGGGTGCGCACCATAAACCGGTTCCCAGTGGTGTTTTTGCCACTGACCGTTCCAAGGCGGTGCCCCACTGTGTTCCTTTAATTGTTCGTTTTGTCCTCGTGTGTTTGCTTTGTATGCTAGTGTGTGTTGGTAGTGCATGTGTGTGTGTGTGTGTGCGTGTGCGTGTGCGTGTGCGTGTGCGTGTGCGTGTGTGTGGTGTGTACTTCTGGGTGCTGTGGGGCTCGTTTTGGGGAGGCTGCGTTTTTGGTACGTGGCATTCCCTGTTTGATATTATTTTTGTTTTTATCTTACCAAACGTTTGTGCATGTGAGAGACATCAAACAAAATGAACTGAAGGGAATGAAAACTCGTTCTTATAGTATTAGCAATATGCTATTCCTTCATTACATATGCAGCATCAAATTGAATTTCGGTGGTGGCATCTGTAAAACGACCTTATCGTGGATCATTTGCAGTGCATCAGCAGCCCATTTTTAGCAGCTGAATATGAAAGGCAATCATCACTAGGTGCATTTTTCACGCCTTCGTGGATTTCCTTTTGTGACACTCCTTTCATATGCATATATTTTATCATCGCTCCTTTCTCTGACTATTCCATCTCACCAATAGCTTACAACCCATCAGCAATGTCACAATTTTGTTTTTCAAAACCTCCACAGCTGTACACGTTACTTATTGCATGTATACAGTAATGATAGTGACTTAAAACTTTTACCCTCACTCAAGCATGTAGAAATGAAAAACGTACAATACAAGGGACTTTATCCTCGTACATTTTGTATATGTTTTCTGCATAAAGAATGTTTCCTGCATAAAGTACGAACAGTTTTAAATCTAATTGTTTTCAATATGATTAGTGCTTTTGTTTTATGAGCGCATGAGTTTTAAGATAGCTGATTTTCAGTGTGGCCAAGTTAACAAAATAACTCTCTTTATTTTCCACCAAAAGATACCCCAGGATACGTCAAAATGCAGCTGCGGCGATGCGGGGTTAACAAAACTCCCCGAACCCCCCTATACAATAGGTACCTACACTTACATTTCGTTCAAGCTACGCCCTTGCAATGTGTAATTTAAACTAAATATGATGCAAGACAAACAAATTGTGTAAGACATCAGTGTCCGTTAGTTTCCAAATTAAAGCGCTAGCATATCTGCATGCAACATCATGGCATAGTAAGTTAACTGTTATGAATAGATTTTGACACGTTGATACCCATTTGATAAATCAGTACCTTTATTGGCGGCGAATGCTTGAGAAAATAGTTGGTTGTTCAACTGAAACTTTAATGATCACACCCCGTTGTTAAAGTAAAACCGAATGCCTGCTTGAGCAACGTTTTGAAGTTATCAAAATATGTTATTCTGTATAAATCAAAATGCATCATACTGTTTATAGGCAAATTTTCTATTTCAGTCTAGTGATTCATCGTACATGGATTTCATATTCACTCTTAGGTTGCAAATATCGGGTCATAATAAAAGCAAGTGTGCATTGTTACTTTCGAGTTTTTGAATAGATAACTTGTATTTAGATTCGTGCATACTAAATAATATTTCAAAAATATACCTGTTATTTTTAAGATTGTTCCTAAAAGCAGATAAATATAAGTCCCAAGCACAATTCCATGTAATGAAATATATGTACATATAATAAACTATTTTACTTCGCTCAATCCTCGAATCACGTGATAATAATAATACGTATATATTAAATGGATTTTATTTGCAAGGATTTCATTTTCTTATTATTTCACGCCAGAAGAAGTTGCGTATGTAAAAGCCAACGACGTTTGAAGACAAATGTGAAACAGGTATTACTTACAGCTGTAAACTTTCTCGATCCGAAGTATCTTTGTTACATATTTCGGACACTAGCAGAGATTCTGATTGGATACTGTCGGAAGCAGGGAAAATCTGGGACTGTCACGCACATACGACGTGATAACCTAAAAATGCACGTGATTTACACATGGCAAACATTTATATGCTCGGATAAAGCCATACATTTTGTACAATTACTGTAAAGCCCTAGATGTACGCTGGTGATAAGATTACTTTGGACTTAGCAATAGGGGTTCACTTTCCATACTCCAAATGGCTATGCAGTAACCCTTTTCGCAAAAAGGTATCCATTTTCCGACGCCAACTTATGTCATCGTCATGCTAGAAGAACGTTTCTTGACTATGTGTTGGTAAACATTATGGTAAAAACTGTTTCATAAGTGATGAACACGCCATAATAAGAGCATATGATGTCAGATTTAGTTTGTATAAGCGGCTACCCTGTATATGCGTTCACCTGTGTCAAAAACGCCATGCTGACTAACACCCGAAAAGTCAGTATTTTTCTAAGTACGCATGTGTTAAGCGGCCACCTACTTTAAAACCATTTGTTTTTAGCTCACCTGAGCTGGCTCAGGGTGAGCTATTAGGATCGATGAATGTCCGTCGTCCGTCGTCCGTCGGACGTCGTCCGTCGTCCGTCGTCCGTCCACATTTAGTTCGTTAACGCTCTAGTGGTCACATTTTTTCCTCAATTGTCACGAAACTTGGTCAGGATGTTTGTCCCAGTAATTACTCGGACGAGTTCGAATATGGGTCATCTGGAGTCAAAAACTAGGTCACAGAGCCCAAAAATAGAAAAATCTTGTTAAGGCTCTAGAGGCTACTGTTTCAGTCCAAATATCCTGGCAATTTGTCAGAAAGGTTGTTTCTATGATTTCTAGCTCAAGTTTTAATATGGGTCACCTGGGGTCAAAAACTAGATCACACAGCCCAAATATGGAAAAACCTTGTTAACACTCTAGAGGTAACATTTTCAGCCCAAATATCCTGAAAATTTGTCAGAAAGGTTGTTAAGTTGATTTCTAGCCCAAGTTCGAATATGGGTCATCTGGGGTCAAAAACTAGGTCACAGCCCAAATATGGAAAAACCTTGTTAACACTCTAGATGTTACATTTTCAGCCCAGATATCCTTGAAATTTGTCAGAAAGTGCAGATCATGATCAGACAGCAAAATAATGAAAGTGCAGATCATGATCAGACAGCTAAATTATGAAAGTGCAGATCATGATCAGACAGCTAAATAATGCATAGCAAACAGTGCAGATCATGATCAGACAGCAAAAAAATAAAAACTGACAGTGCAGATCATGACCAGCCAACATACAATGAATAGCTTACAGTGCAGATCATGATCAGACAGCAAAAAATGAATAGCCAACAGTGCAGATCATGATCAGACAGCAAAATAATGAGGCCTAGAGCTTAGATATTCAGCATGTGGCAATAATTGACTCTCTACCAAGATTGTTCAAATCCTGACCTCAGGGTCAAAATTAACCCTGCCTGGGGGGGGGGTCTTTTGATTTTACATAGGCTTATTAAGAGGATATCATGAGCCAAAGGTAAAAATTGATCCTTTCTGCTATTAATAACCTTTTTATTTTTGCCAATGGTAGACAGGTGAGCGATACAGGGCCATCATGGCCCTCTTGTTTAAACTTAACTTGCAGCTTAACACATGATCGCAAGTACATAAATGTTACAAGTTTTATGCAAACTCCGATGTATGCACCGTTTTATTCAGTTGTTTACGATCTCCTCTTCGGGTCACCACCAATGCCGTAAAACCGAATGCATGTTTGAGTTATCCAAATATTTATTCGTTTAAATCATATTGCATAATTATGTCGACTTGACCGAAAATTGTTAACGATGTCATGTAATAGTTTACAGAACTCATAATTGGAGAGCACTCTGTTTGAAAATCGCTTGCGCACTTGTTTATTGTTTGTAAACAATTATCAGCCATTGGATAACTGATAAGCCAATCGGAATAGAGGAGGTTATCATGCCGAGTCATAAATATGAATCAGTTTTGTTTTATCTGGGTCTACCTTTCTATAACCTCCCTTTATGCACAGGAAGTTGATATTTTGTCAAAAAGTAAAAATGTAAGAGATGATTTTTCAGTAGTTAAAACAACGATAAATTAAAGGTAAGGACAGATT
This sequence comes from Saxidomus purpurata, assembly GCA_022818135.1. Lineage (NCBI taxonomy): Eukaryota > Metazoa > Mollusca > Bivalvia > Venerida > Veneridae > Saxidomus > Saxidomus purpurata. The sequence continues at coordinate 9,023,630 of JAFMSR010000009.1, forward strand.
CTGTGATATTGCTTAACACTTTAACTGTCTAGACCAGAAAACCCATTTGACAGTTTGTTACAAAAAATATTCTTGTATCGGAGAAGTGGGTGGGGTATGAAAGGCATTGCATTCCTGGTGTTTATATATAGAGAGGGGTGATTTTTTCCGCAAGATACATTGATTATTTTTACTTTCTGACCAAATATCAACTTCCTGTGGTTTATGATGAATAGTTATCATAAGTTGCATGTTTATCATTTGGCTTGATAAAATATTGATGAATATTTTCCATATAATATCATCTTATGTAAAATACATGTAAAAATGTTACATTTATAATGTGGTAAGCACTTGTGGCCAAAACCATTTGAAATGTATCTTACTGGCAATAAATTATGTTTAAACTGAAAATTGGTTATTTAGTATGAAGTCGAAAACTGGACATACTTGAATTTCATTATATAAATTAAGTTAGCTCAACATATGCATCTACGTCACATACAGTTATTGCTGTTACATGTACGACGTCTGTGATGTCTTGCATCAAAATTAGACTTGTTCCTGCTTGTGTAACATGCAAAATTTCTATTTCAACCTAGTGACACATTGAAGATGGGTTTCAAATTTACTCTCAGACTGTGAGTATTTAATAAGAATTTTGTCACAAGGCAAACAGAAAGTATGCATTGTTACTACCGCGTTTGTGAATAGATCATTTGTTTATACATTGAATAATATTCATTACAAGTTTCGTGCATACTAAATAATATTTTAACACTGAACCTCATATCTATTAGTTAGGTTTTTCCTGATGGCAGATACATGTTAGTCTCTAATACAATTCCGTATAATGAAATATGTGAATATGTAATAAACTATCTTACACCGCTCAATGCGTGAAGCACGTGATGCGACAATAATCCTACACTATTATGTACAATTAAATAGATCTTATTTGCGAAGTTTTGATTTTTGCTTATTTTCCGCCAGGGGAAGTTGCGCTTGTAAAAGTTAACTAAGTTTTGAGGACAATTATTCCCGGTAACTGTGAAACAGGTAACTAGACGTAACATTTCTCGATCTGAAGTATGCGCGTTACATTTATCGGACGTGGGAGGAGTTTGTACGGCATTATGTCGGAAGCACGGAGCATGTGGCAATGTCGCGATAACCTAGCCATGCATGGCAAACATATCTTGTATATTATAAGGCCGATTAGAGAAAATGTTTTGAACATGCTCGGATAACAACCAAACATTTTGTATGATTTCTGTATAGCACTAGTTGTACACTGGTGATGAAATTATACAGGGTCATCGGGACTTGGCGATAGGGTGTCGCTTTCCATACTCAAAGAGTAGACAAGTAAACCTATCGCAAAGCTATCCACTTTCCGACTATTATGCTACATGTAACTGTTGTTTAAGTGTTCAACACGCCATAATACAAGATGATGTAAGAGTGTGTTTGTACACGCAGCTGCCCTGAATATGCGTTCATCTGTGTGTTAAAAACGCAATGCTGACTAACAAACAAAGTGTCCGCACTGTACGCATACATTCTACATGTACAAGTAAACTCACATGCATGCAGCGTTTTAATCAGGTGTCTAGGATCTCCCGTTCGTGTCACCGTCAATAACAATTAATTTCTTGGAGACTGAAATTAAATTTTCAGCACGAAATAAATTCGTGCTGTTTGCATTGACATACAATTCTTTGCTTGGTGTAACATAATTAATATATTTTACAATGCAACAAGATACAGAACATTAAGTAACACTAAACATACTAAACTTTTTTTAGTTAAAAAATACTACTTGATACATTGTAGCAGTACTTACATGTTTCTGGAGAAATTGATTCAGCTCAATTTGGCTCCGTTTTGGTCTTATTTCTCTGTAGGGAAAACTGCACATCTACTAAAATTTGCGACAAAGAAATTGCATGTCAGATTAATGATTTTTATTGAAACTTGAGGCTCAGTCAAATTGCAAAATTTGAAGAATTTTTTATGATAGGGAAAATGTTTGCCCTTAATGCATATAGGACGCTTAAGCGTCTACAGACCCAAAAAACTTCAATGACAAACAACACAATAGTCAGAACTCAGACATAAGTCATTTATGCACGCTGACATGTTAATCCATGATTTGAATTGAATGTGTTATCACTCGGCGCAAAACATTCACATTATGACTGAATTGATACTTTCAGTCGGTCGGTAGATGTAATGTCGTCACTCCTGTTTCTGCACGAACGGTGCAGGTTCGAATCTCGTCACAGATATTGTCCTTTTGTTAGGGTATTGCTGTACTACCTGTTTGTTCATCTTAGACCAAACATCACGTGCAAAATTCTTAAACGAACAATCATGATGACAGAAATGAATCGCATGTACTCCGATACATACAGCGGACGAAACTGCATGAGAAAGTTTATACATTGTGAAAGTATCAAGCAAGTTTGTTGTTGTCATTTATATATCATGATTTTTAGAGATGTAAAGTAGATGAAAATTGTTTTCACCTAAGGCAAAAGTAAAAATGTATACAAATTTTATTATACTGTGGAATTCCGCATTGCGATCACGCCGAAAATGCGACAACGCCGCTATTACGACACCAACTGTTTTTATTATTCTATTCTATTATTCTATTGGTCTTTTATTCCAGTAAAGTGACCACTCAACTATATACTTAAGTAACCATCGTACTTCGTGTGATTTACACAATGGTCTGCTAATCAGACCACAAAATGTATCTCTTTCTAGGCATTTACCATGTACCACTGTATTTTATCCCGCCACGTTTCTTTTATTGAATATGTCAATTACAAGACGAAGGGTGTGAAATAATTTCAGTTAATCTGATGAAAACTTAATTGGATAACAAAATAATGTAAACGACATCATGTATAAAAATGTAACTGATATCAACGACATTTAAGATTTAAGCAAAGTTAATTTTGTATTCAATTTTTCTGTTTATTTTATGTCTATATCTCTACTTTTGTTGAGTTTGTTTCAATAAAATGTCTAAAATCGCGGGAAACGTCATCAGAAAGCATAACAAACATGACGTCATTTTAACGACGTCATCGTCGTATGGTTTCCTGCGTTCGTTACGCTTTGTATATATTTTGACGTTAAACCGGGTAGAAAATTTTGATAATTTTCACTGAGTGGACAGTGAGTTTATCGGGATATAATTCACCGTTATATTTCGATAAACCACCGAAAAACATTAAATAAAACGTAATCACAACGCTATAGTTCTGTATTGATCGAAATTAATGAAATACACCTATATATGCTTCTTTGAACAAAAACTGACGTCATTGTCAAAATTTAGCATTAGACTATAGTATACCGATATACATTTGTTGTTTATTATTAAGATAGGTGGTCGTAACAGTAATGATGTCGTAATACTTTGTAGAATTTATCTTCAGATATACTTTGTACGTTTTGTTTTATGAAAATATAAATTTCGTAAGTAGGTCAATGTCTTTCAATACGTAAAAACCTTCAAAAGTCTTCTAGATAGAACATTCTCACAGGAATTTTTGCCTGTTGACCCTGTTCCGGCAATCGGAACACCTCGGCAGAATGTTTCGCATCTTTTTTATTTAGGGTAACGGAATCTGCAGAGGACTTCCGATTGCTTGTACCGGGATAGTTCAATATTCCGTAATTATCAAGGATTAGTTTCCCAAAAATGGTTACATTTCTGAAATTTACTTTTCAAATATAATCTTTTGAAGATTAGTGGTCATTTGAAAAGAATAATTAAAGCTTTATGGCAACAATTATACACTGATATTTGTGACACACCGACATTGGACACAGGGAATGCATCATCCAGACAATCTACCGGATGCAGCTTTCGGACTAAATGGAGTCAAGGGCAACAACGGTGTCATGTTGTAATCAAAATGCAAAGAAAACGTTTCATGATTTTGTACAAATTCCAGACAATATCGTATGCCTGTCACAACTATTTAATCCTGATTGGCCGATAGCGCTCACGTGCTGGGTCTCACGTGCCGGCATACGATATAATAATTTTAGACTAATGTTTCGGTCAATATATAGTTTTGCGGACCTGAAAAAGAATGATATTGACCTCGGACTTTGTCCTCGGTCAATATCACTTTTAACAGGTCCGCAAAACTATATATTGACCTCAAAATTAGTCTATAATTGTATAGTATAGAATAAACGACTACTTCATTTTATTTCTGTTCTTTATTATCTACATATAATTTGAAAAATAAGATGAGATATCTTCACACAAAAGAGATGAAAACTCTCAGGCAAATTTTTGTTTTATTTTCATCTCACTGAGTCAGAATAATAAGTTACTTTAGTCGGAGACAATTAAAATATGCGAATAATATTTTGAACAGTTGAGCCATTAAACTGACAGCTGACATTAAATAAACAATGTGAGTTTTTCTCGAGACATTTACTTACAGTATCAACCAGAACA
>JAFMSR010000009.1:9033103-9039110 GCA_022818135.1 Saxidomus purpurata
ATTTTTGCCAAAATCTTTTGCTTATGACAAAAGGGTCGTGATGTCGCCAAGTTTTGTAGGTCATATTCGACAGAGTTATGCCCGTTTTTGTACTTAGTTTTTGTCACCGAAACTTTACCTTGGCTATAACTTTGCCATTTCTTATGGTTTCTTCATCAAACTTTTACATTGCATAGCTTATGACAAAAGAGTCATGATGCCGCCAAAGTTTGTAGATAAAGTAATATTTGACAGAGTTATGCCTTAAATGATTTTAATTACATTGTATGCAAACAAGTTTATTTATGATAGTTCGACATACCACGCGTCTTTCCTTGATGGTGATATGTGTAAGGATTCCAGTTATTACGTGTTTAAAATGATTCATCTTAAAAATACTTACATCCATGTCTTGAATATTCTTCCTCCAACCTAAAACTGGTAATTATGGGATATCATATAGCCAAGTTAAAAGGTATCGTCGTACTTAATCTGATGATCACCAATTTGATGAATTGTTATATAGATTAGGTAAATTTTTCAAGATTGCCTTGACGATACATGTACTATTAACTAGGCTTTTAAAGGCACGTAATATGACACCAGATCAAACACTGGTTTATGATAATAAGCATACACATAGAGGGTAATTGTTGGTTTCGGTGTAATATCACTTTATGATTTCAGAGTGGGCACCAAAAGTAATATTTTCACGTGAAATTACCTACTTTTGGTGTTCACGAGTGAAATTATTGTGATACTACATCGATAACAACAATTTTTCTGTTTATTTCATGTCTCAAACTCTACTTTTGTCGAGTTTATTTCAAAAAAATGTTGACAATCGCGGAAAACGTCATCAAAAAGCATCGAACAAATGACGCCATTTTAACGACGTCATCGTCATATGGTTTCCGGCATTCATTACGCTCGGTATACTTTTTGACGTTAATATGGGTAACATATTATTGATAATTTCCTCGGAGTTGGCAATGAGTTTATCGGGATATAATTTACAGTTATATTACGGTAAACCACCGAAAAACATAAATTAAATACTGCTGTTGTGCCGCATAAAATTTATCTGAGTATAATTATAAAAAGCGTGACATGCACAGTTCCATCTGACAGAAAATAGCGTATAAAGTGATATAATCCATTAGAAATAGGGGTTAAACTAAGCTGTAAGTATTCGTAAAAATGAAGGGTAATATAAATTTAACGAAACTATTTTTGTTATAATGAGTTCCATTATTTGTCTTGTTTTATCTTATTAGAGTCTGAAAATACCTTATCAAAATGTGTAGTTTACTGTCTTTAAGAATTTAAAACAGTTAAACAAAAGTATATGATAACATGTTAGCTAAAGTCAGCCGCAACTTAAGCCAAGCTGCAATAAACTTATACAATATATAACGAATAAACTAAAAGGGACATTACCTTTCAAAATTGACATTTTTATTTCAAAAATGGTTATTAGCACTGATCACAACATTCCATTCGGTTGAAGCATTTTATCTTACCGTATTGCAGCATTGTCATTTCGATAAGTCATTTGTTGTCTGTGTATAAATCACCTTTGATTTAATCAGTAACATCTTTTTATCAAATCTTTTTTAATTCATTGCTGTTTAAGCTTTTTTGTTGACATGGAAACTATATTAGTTTTTGCCAATATTTGCAATCATAATAACCAATACAAGTCATAAAGGTTAATCAGAGTATCATGTACTAAAAACGCCGTACATTACCATTTATGTGCTTGATAGTACATCTGGTGAAAATTCAATGCAAGGCGACGTACAAGTACACAAAACGCACTTGCTTACACCAGATGTAAATATACAGATGATGTTTTATTTCATGTTCTGTTCCGTTTGCAGAAAGGAGGGATTGGTGCGGACAAGCGGTGTGGCACTCGATTGACTGTTATTGTACGTTAACCGAACCCTACTTAATATACCAAATGAACTTGCCAAGCTATTACTTCAGAATATACTATGTCTCATTTAAAGGGTGTCCACTAATAGTTAACTGACTTAATAATGACCAGAGCAAATGCTGGTCAGTTTATATCAGCAGACAAAACAGAAGAACCTGTACACTTTTCGCTTATGCTCAAAAATAATGTTGATTGATTTATGTAATAGATAAATGTACCAATTTCGTACTGTTTAAACAGTGAATTGTTCATCAGAGTTTATATTTGCTTCACTAGATGAATTCAAACAAACAAGTAAGTTTGATTATTGTTTCTTTAAACTGTATCGTTCAATTGTTTTGTATTGTCAGATATTAATACAATCAGCGATACACTCTCTTAGTAATAGATTACACAATCCACGAAACATTCAAAATATTTGTTTAAAGATGAACTGTCGTTTTTAGCGGTACAGAGATGTGATCTGGTAACTTGTTTAAACGGCGGGACATGTCGTACCAATAGCACGGATGATAATTACAAATGTGAATGTAACAGCGGTTATAGCGGGAAATTCTGTGAAGTGAAAGGTTAGTACCGCGCTTAATAAAAACTGTATTGACATGTTCTAATGCTCAGTATGAGCTCGTGCTCTTTGGATTGAATTCCACCTAACCTGAATTTCAATATATGTGCTTGTTGTTGCTACCTGCTTAGGATAATTTTACCGATACTGCGGGGATTTAAGTCGTCATTACACGTGAACTATTTGGCGCTTTTAGAATCAGAATGTCATGCGATAGAAATGTAAATATTGTTTCGATGCAATTTTAATATGCACTTGATTTCAAGATGTTTGCTTTTTTAAACAAAATGGGGATGTTTTTGGAAAATGATAGCAACAGCGGACAAGACAGCTTCCACGTAGCAGCACGCAAAATTTCCTTTTGATTGGAAGGTTGTTTCTTTTAAGAAGAATAGTGTAGAAAATGCAAAATAGATCCCTTATGTATAATTACCATTTTTGCTTTATGTATTTCAACATTGACTGGTAGAGGCAGGTTTAAACTGTTTCTGTTAATGGCCAATGGAATTGCCTAATTGCAAAACCTTGAATTTGCTGGACTATCAAATGTTAAAACAATATTGGAACTTATTAAAAGGGTCTGTTATAAATAACAGTTTTACATCGCTGTTAACTTAAGATTTTCTCGAGTAATTTAAGTCTATAAATGATCCAGATTCTGTGTTTTTTAACCAGATAAATATGACATTTATCAACACCCAGGGCTTTGGAGAAATAGAGACAACGTGTACTGAGTTAAACATGCCATTTACCTAAACAGAAATTATTGAAACATGTAAAAGCTTGAATAATGGCAAGCAGGTTTTGTAAAAGGGTGACATTGATACAGTTAGTAATAACAGAGGAATAACTTTACAAAGTACTTTGGGTAAATTGGTTACAAAAGTTATAAAGTTATAAGTATTGAATAATAATAATAAGATAATGTATGCAGTTTTGTGGATTTTACTAAGACGTTCGATTATCTGTTAAGAGACATCATCTGGTATAAGTTTATAAAGCTAGGGGTCAGAGGTAAAATGATTGTCAAATCTGTATACACTAATGTAAGTAAAACAACAAAATTCCCATGCATGCTTGGTGTGCGTCAGGGAGGATCATTTTCCCCGTTTCTTTTTTCTATGTTATTCAATATTGAAGAATAGTTTATGGTACACGGGTTACCAATGGTAAAGATGCTTGAATATAAATCAAGTTTTACTGTTATATGCCGATGATATTGTAATTATGTCTGAGACAGAGGAAGAATTAAAAGAAGGTTTGTGAAGGGTATTGTGATATGTGGAAACTGGGTGCTAGTTCTACCAAGACAAGGTTATGATTTGTTTAAAATGAGGACAAATAAAACATTATTTAAAAGTCAAATTTTAGAAATTGTTAATAACTTTACATGTTTTGGAATTGTTTTACTACTGATGTTTATTTTCAAACAATATATGATACCTTAGCAATACAAGCTATAAAGACAGTATAGACACTGAAATCAACTATTATTCATTATCCATGTATGTCAGTAAAAAATCAGTTGTAACTGCCTGATAAACTTGTACCTATCTTACATTATGGGTCTGAGGTATTTGGACTAAGTGAGTCTGTAGTTTGGAAAGAATACACTTAAATTTCTGTAAAAGATTACTTGGTGTAATAATATAAACAAAAATAACTTCATATATGGTGAACTTGGTAAAACTTCATTCTTAACAGGTTGTAAAGTAATGGTTAAAAATAGAACAAAAGGAGAATCATAGATAAATGTGTTTATGATCTGATGTGCAGATCGTTAGAAATAAGGCCAAATAACAATATTTCTTGGGGAAATTATGTAAAAAAGTGTTACAGTTACTTAGATTTAATGATGTATGGTTATTTCAAGGCGTTGGTGATAATAACTTATTAAAAATATACTAAAAACTAGATTAATTGTTGCATTTTTACAAAAATAGATGTCTGATATGAATGATTCATCAAAAGCTAGAAGTTATACAAATGAATTCAAATTGTCCACTTCATCCCTATTTACAATAAGTAAATATAGATAAGTTTAGAACTGCCCTATGTATATTTGGAGTCTTGTCACAAAGGTAAGAAATTGAAGCAAGCAGGTGCTATAATTACAATGAAAGAAAATGTAACTACTGTAATGATTTAGAGGATGATTTCCATTTTCTTGCTGGAAGGTTCACTTTATAATGATATGAGCAAACGTTAACTAAAGACACACAAACCCCAAATATCCTGTATTTTATTGAATAAATGACAACTGATGAAGTTATTATGAACAAGAATTAAGCTATGTGCGCACAAAAAAAATTGAGATTTTATAATTATATTGTTACTATTATAATTGATGTATGCCTCATTCATCTCATGCTGTAAATTTGTAGTACATGAGACACTTTACCTAATGTTACCTTTTTGTTTTATATTGATGAGATTGTATTTGTATGTGTGCACATTGACCTATGGTCCACTTCGTATGACAATGAATTATCATCAAACTATTTGGCGCGTTCGTAAATCAAACTACATTTGTACTTTCAATGTAGTGGCTGATTTCTGCCAATTCTTGTTTTTGTGTTATCTCGAACAGGCGTATGTACAAAAAAAAAAATAAAGTGTAAATTTGTATTGTCTTCCAACCTTGGCTTTCTTGGCCAAAGTTATCATGTCGGTGGGATTTAGATATCGAAACAGTGTCATTTGTTTCCAGTGTCGTGTTTGTGTCGTCTCAACATGAAGATATGACACATTCAACATATTTTACAATGGCTCATTTCTACCTTTGTTTGTCCTGGTACGTGGAAGCTATCCTGTCCGTTAGATAAGTACGTGGAAGCTATCTTGTCCGTTGTTGCTATCATTTTCTAAAAACATCCACATTTTGTTTAAAAAAGCAAACATCTTGAAATCAAGTGAGCACTAAAATGGCATCGAAACAATATTTTTTTCCACAACAGAGACTTCTATGAAGTACACAAACTTTAGAAGATTTCCACAATTTACGGTTCGTCCGTGGAATTTACCACAGAATTTTCTTGTTGACATGCAGTCCAGCGTCGGAATTTTTGGGTGTTTGAGAAAACTATAGAAGCAAGGACGATGGTAGAATTATCAAAGAAATTGGCAAAACATTCCGCGTAAGTTGGTACGGCTGTCAGGAGACTATGCAACGAGAAAGTATTCAAATACCTGACAAAATCCATCCGAAGCGACGAAATTAAACGGCCATTTTGTCCGTTGCAGCTATCTTGAAAGTCACGTGATTCCCCACCGTGTGGACGAAGTCTATCAGAGCATATGCCAAGGACTTTCCTTTATAACGCTCTACAGGTCGCATTTTTATGTCACGATCATGAAATTTTCCGGAAAGTAACCTATAGATGATTTCTATCCCTTTTGGAGTTAATGGGTGAAAAGTCAAGGTCACAGAGACCCGAATATATTGATAATCGTGTCCGCTCAATATCCTGAGATAAATATCACCCACAGTTTCAAGCTTCGTAGGATGATTGGTATTACTG
>JAFMSR010000009.1:9049982-9077114 GCA_022818135.1 Saxidomus purpurata
GTTTTGGGGAGGCTGCGTTTTTGGTACGTGGCATTCCCTGTTTGATATTATTTTTGTTTTTTTGTTTGAATACATAACATTTATCAACAAAGTTTGTTGAATTTATAATATTAAACGAAAATGTTTATATACTTAATTTGAATATTATTTTGATGTCTTTTCTTAGAGTTTGTAAGGGTTTCATTCAAGGTAGGGAGGAGAGTAGTGTCTATCACTATAATTTAGGACTGTATAACCTAATACTAGCCCTTTGTAAAGCTAACCTTAAAGTTTATTATATAAGTGTGTTATTCTTACAGTTTCATGGAATGAGTCATTGCCATGCTGTATAACTAAACGTTCTGTAATTCAATAACAAGTCAAATGTTTGAACGCCGCCAAATGGAGTGGGGGTTGCGATAATTAGTAATGTTGGATTTAATGTATGGTGATTAACCAAACCTAATCTTTTTGCACTCTAATTTTGTATAAGGCTGACCATTTGTTAATGTTTAATGCTAAAACAAAGATGATTCTACGTCAACACATTTATGATTGTTTGCTGTAAAACATTTAAAAACGGTTAAAGATCTGAAAAAGATACGTAAAACAGAATAAAATAAATAAAAAATTTGGTTTCGGGTGGGTTTTGAACTCCATTCGTAAAGGTTCACCGCAGACGCCTTAACCGACTTAACAACGAAGACCAAATGCATTTAGGCAGGAAAAATAACCGAATCTATATAAAGAACGACAACTCTTGCAATTCTATAAAAAATAGACTGTGTCTACAGTTTTAATCTCAGAAGTACCTCAACTTTGCAATAAAGAGAGACGCAAATATTCGATCTAGTGCTTAAGTTTCCATGCATCTTTTACTTGCCCAGTGTCAAATATAGCGGGCCGCACAAGTGTAAAAACACTGCTATTTTGTAAAAAAAACGATTTTATGTGAGAATTTGTATGAAAACAAGAATTTGTAGTTTTCAACAGTAGTCCATATCCAACATATTGGTTTGCATCAAACTGGAGACTGTGTAACTTCTACACTACAGTCCAGTGTGGTGTAGAAGATCACAGGGTACTTCTACCGTTGCACAATCCTTAAATACAATATAATGATCAAAGCGCTGTGAGCGCTGAAGGCCTGGGGGCTATAGGTTAACTCCCCGAAAAACAACTTTTCACCTACGTGTTCTGCGTTGAATCTTACCTAAAGCGCGGGTCGAAATGTGCAGAGGACGAAATTCAATATATGACACAGAATGAATGATTCACAAATATATGGGTGACAGGGAAGTTTGTTTTATTATGAAATGTACGTTAAATGAAAAATAATCACATAGTCAACATTATAAAATGTTTAAGCCAGTACAAATAATTCGATCTGCGCTTTGTGCAACTTCATGCAATATGATCTGATGATGTGGATCGAAAATTATTGTGTACCAATGACAAGACCTTGAAACAGAAATAAACAAAGCAATACCAGCAATGAAATATAAATACAGTACTGTACAATGTGTATAACAGAGAAAACCAAAAATGATTCTGGGTTACCTTGTAGTTGTAATCAGTGAAACCGTTCACTGGGCCTCGACATGCAGCGTCCTCGATAAATGGTGGGTGAATTTGATCACGTTAGTTCCTTCTCGGGAATGTACGTAAATTATATCTTTTTTTAGAGACATTTATTTTTAGGTAAATATATATGTTATCGTTCGTAAATAACAAAGTTGTCAATGAAATAACATCGGAAATTTGAAAATCAAACTACAAACTCTTATATCGAGCTTCGTACGTTTTCGTAAATTTCCGTAAATATCCGTACTTTTCCGTGATATGCATATGATTATCTTCCGTAATCAGCTAACAGCGCATTAATTTCTAAAACAGAAAAAAATGTGTAATGCAGCCCGTAAGCTATATACCTTCCTGCAGTCGTTTGAAGTTTTATGTACTATTTTTATTTGTAACATGTTCTTATCATATGCGGCATTCAAACAGAAGATTGATCTGGTCTGTCTTGCACTACTTTCGCATAGCGCATGTTTACAGTTGTTATTCGCACATAGCACGGCTAAAATTCTTGCAGGGTTTGAAATGTGGTATACTAACTTAGGCCTTGGGGACTTTCAGTCCCCAGGCCAATAATAATGATATCAATATATCAATAGAAATCGATGCTGTCTGGTTGAACTTATGGTCGAAGTGCGCTGTATGACCGTGTTAATTACACAGGTCCCCGGATGTTACGGTAGGAGACCATTAAATTACTACAGTGGTTTGAAAATGGGCAGCACACTGATGTATGCAATATACCTTTTGCAATGATTATTAAATGGAACAAAGAGAGAGGCTTTCTATGGCGCATACTCAGCGTAAAAAATGCGTGCCTGAAACGCAACAGTTTGTGTAGATATTGAAAATAGTGCACGTCGATGGGCGTGTATTTTGCGACGTAAATCTTATAAAATATACTTTATTTACAGTAACGTGCTATCTTAGTGGAAGTTAATGCCTATGCCAACAAGTGGTGTTACAACCCGAACCGATGTAACTGCTACCATTATGCGTTTATAATCCAAGGGAAACAATCTGGTACATTTACCAACCTCGAAACGATCACAATTATCAACGAGTTGTCTGTACTGAATACACTATATCCATTTGAGTTGGAAAAGATGCTCGATTCAATAAAAATGTGAAGATTGCTTATCTAAAAATCCTAAAGAAAAGTTTGTACCTGTAGGGAATGTGACCAATATGCTAAAGCAGCTGACGATCTTTTATCCGGAGGTTGATAATTTTAACTTTTCAGAAATCTCGTTATCATAGCAAGGACGAGTAATCCGCCAGTTCACGATCAATTTCATATTAACCTGATATATGAATGGTATCTAAATATATGACTTGTTTCGCGAAATTTCTCATTTAACAAGAGCTGTCGTCTGTAAGTCAGTCACTATTCGGGTATTAATTAGGATGCAAGGGTGGTAGCTGGAATACAAGGTTTGTTTTAAAGATATGGCTCTGTGATATACAAGCCATAACAAGCCATAACAAGCTATTATATTTTTTGACATTAAGTGTAAAGTGTGACATTGATTTTAGTGCTACAGACCTGGCTAATATTTATGTGCGACTACGTCATTAAGAATAACACTAACTTTGGTGCCGAGGACAATGTGGGACAAAGATGTAAGTCCTTAGAAGCTTAGCTGGGTTATTTACCCTGAAACTGAGACTTTAACCTCGTTCTACGTACCTGGAGTTTTGCATCCTAAACGTTGGGAAATCATGGGGAATATTGTTTCCAATTTATTTAAAACATATTGTGTTCCTTTATGTAATTTACTAACCGAACAAGACATGCATCTAACTGCCATTTTGACAAGTTAACTGTTATGGGCCTGACAATTACAATATAAAGGTTCAATGAGAAGATAGCTATTTCGCTTTTCATTCATCCAAGTTGAAGTCTGACAAGTGTTTTCATGACAACAAGAAAATAAGTTTGTGAAAAAGATCTTTAGTTTGAAAAAGTATAGAGACCTTATATCTGCTCAGCTCTCATCTCAGTTGAACAGTTGGGATGATTGATAAATTGTATCTCGGAAAATTATGAATGGAACATTTCCTTATCAATTACATTTAATAACTCACATTTAATTTCTAAAAAATTAGTATTGTTATGTAACTGATATTTCAAAAGCCTTTGTTATGCAACAAGCTATCACTGAAACACATGTTACGCTAAACTCGTTCTTTGTCCATCTCATTGTGTATCTCTGATCTCTCTCTCTCTCTCTCTCTCTCTCTCTCTCTCTCTCTCTCTCTCTCTCTCTCTCTCTCTCTCTCTCTAGAAATTGATTCAATCTGGAGTTAGCCTCGAGGGCGATTGATGTAAGCGAAGAGGCTCTTTATTTTGACTTCTTTTTAAGATTCCTTCTATTCGTCCGTCATCAAAGGGGAGGTGAAGAACATAAGTGTCCTTGTCCCCCAAAGCCCCGTATTGAATTTCCATCTATCTGTGTGGGAATCATCAGTATCAGACTTGATAGAAAGCATAAATATGAAGTGTAGTTGTGCATTCGCAGTTGTAATTTAGAACAATATAGTCAAAGTTCAGGGTCATTGGGAGTTGAAATGTGACAACATTTGTCTGCATTTCCTCTCTAAAACCCATTGTTGAACTTTCATCTTACTTGGGCGGAAACATCCATATGATGTCAAGTAACGTATATTGTTATTCGAGGTAATATGAATAAAGGTCAACGTCATATTGGCCCGAAACTAAAAGTCGTGTCCGCTGTTCATTTCCTCAACCCCTTGTTGGATTTTTTTCAAGCATCAGTATGAAGCTTATGAGTAAATACTAGTATGTTTGGGCATTGAAGTCAAGGGTCAAAGACGCAGTAGACAGAAATGAAACAAAAACCTTTTATGTAAATTAAGGTGAAATTATCTTGATCTTTAATCACTCTTTTATTGTGCTTGAAAAGTGAATATCGCCAAAGCTATAATCTAAATGGTTATATGAGTCTGTACCACATTTTATTTCATTTGAATTTAGAGAAACTCCTAGTCCAAAAATTAAAATCTCCTTTTTGTAAGACAATGTTCAATTTTATTGTAGTATGTTATGTAGCATGCACTTGATCGAACTTATTTCCTGTTGTCGAAAGGAGACAATACATTGATACAAAAGACCAAATTTGATGACATTCAATCAAAAAGAAGATGTATAAAGTTTCTTTTTGTATTTAGATAACAGCAGATCATGTGTGAAAAAGACCGGAATAATTTCCTAATGTTTGAAAGGAATCAATGCAGGGATGATACAGAGCAAGTTTCGCAAAGATCCGACATGCAGTTTGTGAGTAATGCTTGTGTTTGCCTAAGATAGGACGAGACGGGACAAGACGAACGGGACAACGTGCGTTATTCCTATGTTTCCCCTATTTTATTTCGAAAAGAAAGCGTATAATAAGAGGAATAACACGGCTTCACTCAATCAAATAACTCTACTTAACTCGATGTTTATATGTTTTCGTAGAATTTTATATGTTTTCAGCATTGTTCCCGACCATATTTTGAAGTGTAATACATGTTTAACTTTATCAATAGTTGCATTATCAATTGATGACTAGGGTAGTGTACCACATTTTATTTCATTTGAATTTAGAGAAACTCCTAGTCCAAAAATTAAAATCTCCTTTTTGTAAGACAATGTTCAATTTTATTGTAGTATGTTATGTAGCATGCACTTGATCGAACTTATTTCCTGTTGTCGAAAGGAGACAATACATTGATACAAAAGACCAAATTTGATGACATTCAATCAAAAAGAAGATGTTTAAAGTTTCTTTTTGTATTTAGATAACAGCAGATCATGTGTGAAAAAGACCGGAATAATTTCCTAATGTTTGAAAGGAATCAATGCAGGGATGATACAGAGCAAGTTTCGCAAAGATCCGACATGCAGTTTGTGAGTAATGCTTGTGTTTGCCAAAGATAGGACGAGACGGGACAAGACGAACGGGACAACGTGCGTTATTCCTATGTTTCCCCTATTTTATTTCGAAAAGAAAGCGTATAATAAGAGGAATAACACGGCTTCACTCAATCAAATAACTCTACTTAACTCGATGTTTATATGTTTTCGTAGAATTTTATATGTTTTCAGCATTGTTCCCGACCATATTTTGAAGTGTAATACATGTTTAACTTTATCAATAGTTGCATTATCAATTGATGACTAGGGTAGTAAACATTTTTTTCAATAGCAATAGAACTCTTATACAGATAAGAATCTTTAAATATACATATTCATATATTTTATAAATGATTTTCTATTGCAAATCACAGAAAACTATGTATCTTTTCAAGAAAGCTTTATAGTAAAGGTAAATACTGTATAATAACTTATACGCGGTCAGCACTTATACCTAAATATTTCTACTTATTTTCACGATCTTCGGTGAACATGTACGATTTTCCTAGCAATTTTGAACGGATGCAATTTGACATCGCAACAGTTACTATTGGCGTACATGTAGTATACTATTTTGAGTGAAAATTATGCAAACTTTCATTGTGATTTGTTATATTGTGCAACGACTGCGAATATATTCTGAAACGATCGATTTCTGCAAATTCCTACCTAGAGTTTTGCTTATATTTTGATTCAAGCCTTTAGTTTTATATTTATGTATTTTTCTTTTAAATATTTTTTTCAACGGTAACTGAGAGTGAGCAGCTTTAAGTTATTGTTTTCTTTCGGTGAAAGTCACGTAATGACGACATTATAGTTATAATCATAATCATAATCATAATAATTCATTACGTAGATTTTGGTAAAACAAACTCTTAGTGATACTCAGTAATAATACGAACACTTTTGGTGCACGAAACAAGAAGTTTATTAAAAAAGCAATACACTGATTATAATGTAGCTGACAGTAAGTTTCAAAACACGTGTTCAAAGCTAAAACTGAAATATAGATGTATATACCAGTTCATGGGTATCAGTGAAGCCAAATTTAGCTGTATACTTACTACTAACCTATTTAATATCGAAGCAACGATGATTATGGTGTTTATAAGGTCAGGCCCAAGACTCACTTTTTAGTAGTAAACCGACCTAAGTATTTCTCCAATAATGCTGTTAAAATAGCTTTTGTATGTCGAAACGGAGAATTATTTGTATTTTGTCATATGGTGTTATTTTTATGCCAATATAGAGTATAACTGCGACAATTTTGCCTGATGGCAAAGCAAGTTCTTACAACTTAAATTAATCGCTCTCGAGACTCACTCCAGATGGAATCAACCTCGAGGCAGAGGGAGGCAATGAGGAATTAGCTGTGTCTTGCCTAAGGACACGACCACTACTAGGAGACTGGTAGAGTTCGAACTCGGGACCCTTCGAGCCTGAGGCAAACCTGTTATCACTGCACCAAGGCTGCTTCATCTCGGAAGCTATATGTATAAGAAAAGAGCAGTTGTAAACATCATCACGATGTTAAACCTTCCTAACAAGTTTTTTTTTACTTTTTGTTGCTGAACTCACTGCTAAGGAAATACATAGGTAAAAACAAAAATAATATCAAACAGGGAATGCCACGTACCCATAAACTTCATCAAATGCCGGACTTACACACACGAATTGCCAAAATTCGAGGCGAGGCTGAAGCATAAAAGGTACGCACTTTAGCTATATATTTACTTTACAGAGACAAACGCTTATGCCAAGTGCCAGAGTAAAGGATAGCACATAAACATTTTAGACACAACACGATGAAATTAACAAATACACGTATAAGAAGTAGTTGAAATCCGAGGTTGCCGCCCTGGAATAGACAGTTACCCGAATCACAATATGATGTGTCATGTACTCGGTGTCATCTCTCCGGGGTCCTAACTGTCTTCAAAATTTGATGGAATACATAATGTAAGACAAAAACACCATCAAAAACAGCCATAACCAACAACCATACTTCCTTGCAGAAAAATGAATCAGTTACATGTAGCAGAAAGGCCGCAAATAAGGTACTCATTTAAGCTTAAAGAAGAACTGGCAGACAGAAATCAGCCACCAAAAATGATAAAAGTAGTAAACGATATACTTGTATACTTGAAATTGTTTTCGAAGACTTACTTTTGCCATATCATGCACATAATATACGCAGGGTATTTTGTATTATGTCTCTACATTTCCATTATTGGAACATAAGCTTTACATATAACAAATAAAATTAATTATATATCAATTATTAAGGCAAACAAAAATTGTGTGACTTGTTCTAAAGATGAAGAGGTACATGTACAGATACTTCAAAGCAAATAAAACATTATAGGATATTCAGAGACACATTTTTACATAAGTGGGCATCATTGCTCTAATATAGTGAATCATTCATAAAAAAAAAACTGATTAAAAAATCACTTTTGTTTAATCGTCATCGTGAAATTTGCGGTTTCGTTTAGTGGTTTCCTTGTTCTGCTTACTTTGTCTCAAGTTCCTCGATCAGCCTTTCAATGTATTCATTAACGCGTAGATCATTCTCATTCACGTTTAAGTTATCATCATCTAAAGATCTCTCTGAGTCTGCCTCATCTAAGCTATAACCATCCATTTCAACGCCATCCACACTCAAATCCTCGTTCACATCCTCGTCAGCAGCCTTTAAATCTTCCCTAACACCAAAACTATTTGCGAGTTCCTCCAGCTCTGTAAGGACTCTTTCAACATTTTCATCTTTGCCTCTTTTCGATGACACATGAAGATGAATGCCTTTCGGTGCAAATACAGACAGGTTCAGATCTGGAATTTCATCACATTTTGTGACGTCATCGCTGAAAAGTAAGAATGAACTCGACATTTACGCGTATTTTATTGTAAAGTATTGACGACATGTTATATTCGAACTGTAGTGTAATTATTGCTATGATATCTCAGAACAAACATTATTCCCCTGAACCTGAGTGATGCAAAGTTTGATAGTATATTGAAACGATACAAAAGCACTTATCTGGACTTCATAACTTTGACAACTTACCATTGTTTCCGGAAATAGTTTTGAGCTTTCCATAGAATTAAAATTATGGATTATTTCGAAGAACGTTTAACATTTAGGAATATCACCATATTAGTTTCAGTTTCGTATTTTGCAGTAAATATAAAACTGTTTCGATCAGTGTTAAGTGAACCGTGTTAAATGTTTATCCACAGTTTTATCAATCTTAAAGGTTTCCATATTTTGTGTCCACAACCTTTAAATATTTTCAAAGATTTTGTTTCGTCTGCCAAGTTGTAAGTGTTACGGTAAATGTGACAATGACTTGTCTCAAACACAAGATATAGCCAGTCAAATGAGGCTTTACACGCTGTGGTGTAAATGTCATTCGTGCAATGCACCAGAACTATAAAGTAATGAATTGGTTCTCAAAACTGTACGTAGCTTTTGAAAGCTAACTGTCAATGCTTTGAAAGGATATCTTATGCCATTTTGACATTGATTGCATTAGACAAAACAGAAAACACCAACTAAGGTCTTAATGTAAGAATAGAAAAACATTTAAGCCTTCACTTATCTATAGCATATCATCAGATAACAATAAGTGGTTCGATAAATTAGGGCTGGATCGATACATCGGGGTTCCAGACTCCGTAGGTACCCCTATTTTGCAATTGTAAATGTAGTACCCAAGAACTGTTAGTTTAAACGATATATTTCCATACCGAAAACTTACGAACAGTGCCGTTAGAGTCTTAAGCGTTTTAATACTGAATTAAATATTTAACAGGCACGGTTTCTTTATTTTAGCGATATATAAAAGTCTTAATAATAAGGATAATTTAATAACTATGAATACTGGTAAAAATGAATTCAGTGCGTACGTTATCCAAATAAAACTGAAACAAGTACATTTTAACTTACGTTGATTTAAAAGCACTTGGACTATTTATTTTCAGGAAGTTGTAGTTGTTGCATAGAACTCCGGCGAGGGAATACCTCTGTATAGCCTTGATTTGATCTGAATAAGATAATATATAAATTACGATTCATTAAAGAAAGTTAACAAAAAGCAAAACATGTAGTATGAATGAATGCATGGCTCAATCATTGTTGACCAAACGAGTCGTTTATAAGATTCTTTTCAAACAGTAGTGTATGTCTTTAGCATTTCTGTGTATCATGTACACTCAATCAAGTTCAAATACTTTACAGGCCTGAAATGTGTGTATTAAGCTGTATAGATTTCATGCAGATACGTTCTGCAATTTTATCCGGTATTTAACTACATGTATTATGTATGACGCAATCAAATAATTAATTTCAGACTGATGGTCGGGGCAATTTACATTTACATGTATGGTGGCCTGCAAAGTACTCATATTAACCTTGACCATCTACTGCTTCCACAAATTTGTGGACTTGGACATCTAAAATTGTGTCAAATGTTTAACAGACACTATTGAAATCCCTTGCGTGAACATTTAATTGATTATAAGCATACCACTGGTAAAGCCAGCATCTTCGTTCTGATACCATAATCTGTCACCGAATTTCAGATTTCGGAAGTGTCTCCCTATTATACATTCAAACGTTGGTCCTATTTCACCACCGGGAAGACTTGTTTCTGTAATTCCACCGGTAAACAGATCAATATCACGAGGGGAGCTGTAAAAAATACCCATGATTAAAACAATATCAAGTTTATTCATACTCATTTATTTAAACTCGATTGCGAGACAAGTATTAGCAACTAATATTAACCACTCTCGAGACTCATTCTAGATGGAACCAACCTCGATGAGAGGCAATGTGGAATTATCTGTGTCAAGCCTAAGGACACTACTGCTACTTGGCCACTGGTGAGAATCGAACCCGTAACCCTGCGATCCCTAGAGGAATGCGCTACCACTGACCCAAGGCGTCTTCATAACAATATCAATAAGGAAAATTGGATAAACAGTCATTGATAAATGTTACTTAATATGAAGACATGCAGGCTATATGTCTAGGTCTGTATTTTATTACCCTTTCAGGAATTTCCAGCCTTTTAATTGGCTAATCTTTTCAAACCCCGTCATTGTACAATGAGCTTCCATTGTTCGAATAGTTTAGGGTTAGCGATAACGGCTCTGGTTGCGAAAATTACTGGTACGTATATGAACGGAACATTGACAGAAAAAGAATGATGTTTTGCACGTAGTCATAAGGAAGAGAAAACATTTATAGGAATGTATATGACAAAGACTTATTACGTTTATCAAAACAAGATGGTGGACGGCAGAGACGTTGTGTTGTGACGTCACGAAATGACATTGAAGTATTATTAGGACTGCTTACTTTCAGCCGTTAAATGAATTTAAAATGAAAAGAATCTTTCCAAATTTAAGAAAGGGAAGGGCAATAAGATTGATATTTGGTTTTGTATGCGGTATATGGACATATATTACCCGCCTCGACAGAATATAACTATTGTATTAATGATACATGAGAATAAATGTCTGTATGTAAGTATTTTCTTTGAATTTTAAACTCAACTTCATAAATTGTGCGTAAAAAAGGCTGTTAACATTTTTTGCCTCACTTAAATGTTAAACAAAAATGTGTCATTGATTTTTTCTGAGAGGACAAGACCAGATTGTAAAATACTTATATTAAATTTGATAATTTTTACATGTAAAGCTTTCTTCTGAAAATCTACCTGTAACCGGCATGTTGAAGCCGATATATCATTTTCGATGAATGATCAACCAGCCCGGAATCGCCACTTCTCCTCCATTTTATAGATACTTCAGTCAAATCACACCACTTCCGGTACTTGTTATAAGATGGAAGACCATGATCACGTCCTCTTTGGATGTTGAGAGCGGCAAGGTCAAATGATAAGTTTTCTTGTTCGTTTATGAATAACCTGCTCCGAACGGCCTCCTCAAGGACGCTGAAATATATTCACATCAAAAAAGAAAATGTACATTATTGATTTAAAAATTGTGTATGTGATTAAGGGTTTATCATGCAGACTCTAATAAGCTCATGTAAACTTTTAACTTATCAAAACTTGTCTGACACAAATTCAGTACTCTACCAGTTTTTGGTGTGACATTGCACAACGGAAGTAAAGTTTGAATATCAGTGCAACATTAAACGACGGATCCGCCAGAAACTTGAACTCTATATAAGTTTAAAAGTAAAATGCATTTTAAGTTAGACACCTCCATTTGTAGTACAAATAACATGTAAATGCAGTAGACAAAGAATACATTGCGGCTGAAATAATAACGAGATTTAAAAGTTTATGTCCGGCGCAAAACTAAAGGACGTGACATACATATTGTAGGCACAATATCAACAGAGCAAAAGAGCACTCGTCATCGCTAGTAACCCGACAACTTCATAAATAGAGGTTTAAACATACTTGTCTGTTAGTGGAGATGGTCTTCCAGAGAGAAAGTATGCCAGTTTCTCAAAAGCGTCTGGCAGGTACGTCATAGCCGGATTAAGAAAATTCTCCTCAGTGTTTCTAGTAAAGCCTTCTTCATCAATCGGCTTCAAGTATTTGCTGAATAGTTGCATCTGCTGGGGAATCCAAGTATGACCATACCTGTGTAACGATTACTTCATGAATATGAGCAGTTAATCAGTGTTTCTTTATCATAGCGTTACATCTATTATGGCTAAAATGTTACACAGGTTAAAAGTAAAGTCACCGTTATAAATGACGTCAAAAGTAACTAAATTACTGATTTCTAATGCTAGAATCATCAGTTATGTCATACGTTTAACCATTATATATGAAACCGTATAACAATTCTATCTTTATTGAAGATCGAGAATATCTATATAGATGACCTTTCTAATTGGTATATTTCTATTGTTATTTGCCAGTATGAGAAATAGCCCAGTGTTTATATAGATCTAATTGTAAAGTTTCAATCTGAAGTTATTATCATTGTTTTATATACTTAAGCTCCTGATTCAGAAAAAACGAGTTTCTGCATTTCGGATCGGGATATCTGCAGTTTTGAACAATGCTGGAAAATCTCATCTTAGACCCCTAATGTAATATCACTCTCGTGGATTATTTGTGGCGTAACGTTGTAAACATTGTTACGTCACTTCCCAAAACAAAGCATCTAAATATCGTTTGTTTTGTAGGGTTAACGTACGTTTTTTCGTTTTTTAACATCTGCAGAATCCCGAGGGATGGTTGGTGCTCGAGCCCGTGAGGGCACCATCATGTCACAAGAGTTTCTGCAAGTGTTATAACACGAAATAACGTTCGTTAACGCTATTCCAGCATAAATAGCATAAAAAAATAAAAAAAGAATGAAACGCTCCTACTGGTACATTGTTTGACGTTCAATAATGCGCAGAACAACGTCCGCGTTGTTTATGACGTCACCAGCCGGTTTTAAGGCCGGCACTGTTGACACCGTACAGGATGTTAGACTTGTGAGACAGGTACATTGTTTACAATGTCCCTGTACTGCGCATAAATGAATAAGATTTATAACGGCGTGTGAATCTCCCCGTTAACACACGTTTTTTTCCACCTGTTAAAACACAGGCAAAATTGGCAAAAATAGCACATTTTATGCTAGAATATTTCATAACGCATTATTTTCGAAGGTTGCTTTTAGAAATCTATTTAAAAGTGCAAGACGATATGCAAGAAAAAGTTTCTATCATTTAATTCGGATTGGGTTCGAATATTTCGATCCGAACCTTGTGCTCATGACATAAACTATTTTTATGGCTAAGTGAAATTTGAAAGGGTATTCCGGTCCATGTTTCAATCAAGAGATTCTACTCCCGTGTATATGCGAAGTTAAAACAATAAAGTCACATAATCGCACCATTTACCAGAGTTTACCATGATAATATAATGAATTTACTGATATGATAACCTAGTTATTATAAAACAGTTTTTTTAAATCTCTATTATTCACGATGGAGCGTTGTTGGAACGCATATCTTGGTTTCTGATTTTTTAAGTGTTTTAGCAAAAAAACAGATATTTATTGCAGTTCGTTAAATGCTCAGACCTGTAAGCTATTCCAAAAGAATTAACCAGCGTTGGGTTAGAGTTCGGCTCGTACTCGTATGGAGCATCGCTTTGAAGATTGTATGCCTCTAACCCAGTCTTCGAGAAAAACGCAGGTAGAAACTCATCATACACAATTTTCTGCATAATGGCAATCACAATTCTCCTTGTTTCCTGGAAAATGATTTCGTCGCCTTTGAAGAATCCTGGACAAAACATAAGCCATGATTAATAACACGCATTGAAATGAAACAAAAATTACATGTTGTTGCATGTCAAAATTAAATCAAGTAATAACTAGACTAAAAATGTAAAAACATGACATCTACGTATCATGGTACTTCAAGAACAAGATATCTAAATGTTTGCATTTTAGGGGGATATCAAAACGTCATC
The DNA here is from genome assembly GCA_022818135.1 of Saxidomus purpurata. Lineage (NCBI taxonomy): Eukaryota > Metazoa > Mollusca > Bivalvia > Venerida > Veneridae > Saxidomus > Saxidomus purpurata. The sequence continues at coordinate 9,063,924 of JAFMSR010000009.1, forward strand.
ATATTCATTGAACAAAGATCCAAGTTAAGTGACCGAAATATTTATTGGTCGTGATATAGACATAATTTCTCAGAATATCAACATATTCTTGTTTCAGTGGAGCTGGATACCAAAATATTTTTTTTACCAATTCTATTTATTATAAAAACATTTATTATAATACAAAATCGTTTTTCAACATTGTATGATCTATACTTTGGAATAGGATATTAGATAACGTATTATATGAAAAGGAAATTATTTTAGAAGAGGTAGTTACAAAATGTATTTTTATTTGCACAGGATATTGACATATTTAGTATGTATTAAATGGAATATGAAATTGAAAATACATGTATATTAAATGATTTCATTACGGATATCTAAAATAACATCTCTTTAATATGAATAATATTCTACGTATACATTCTATAACACAAAACATCACTGACATTTTGACCAAAGTCTTATTTTACAGAATTAATGACTGTTAAAAGTTTAACTTATACCACGCTGAGACCCTGGTAGCCTCCCGTCATGCCTTAATTTAAAAGTAGAATTTGAAAGTCGAAAGTAGGTCAACCGCGGCGACCAATGAGATCTATGACTGCGACTGACCTACTTATGAAGAAAAAGAATATAGAGCACATTATATCCTTACGGGGAAAACCCCAGGCTGCCAGATAGTACGTAGATTTAATGCAGTAAACTAGCGTACTCATTAAAATATTAAATAAATACCTTTTATCTTTTCAGCAATTCTATTATGCTCTTTCACGAAGAGAAAATGATATGATGTCAACGTTGGAAGCTCGTTAACTCGAATATCACCTGAAAAGATAACCGAATTGATTCATTAGAAAACACTATGTAACCGATTGCCAGTAAGTGAAAATGGGAGGGTCATTTGGTTTTGATTTCTAAGTTAAAGAATCTACCAAAACAATTTATTGTAAGCCGCTAGAGTATCCCCCTTTTACACAAACTCAGTTTTGTAATTTCTACCTAATCCATAAAGGTACTGGGTAGTCTCCCTTTAGTACTTGCTAGACACAGTGGTATAAAGCGACCCAATGAGACCTTATGACTTATATATTCTCTGATAGCAGTTTTCTAAAGTTTTGGAAAAGAAGTATATTGGCTTATATTTAGATCTGGGATGATTTACAACACACAGTTGTGAAAAGGGCATTTTAACATCTGTGAGATAACGCATCGTTGACATCCTTTACTCGGACGCTTTGTTCAACTTTCTTCAAAAACATTTTATAGAAACTATGGAAAGGTTCTTAAACACCCGGTCCACTAGAATCATAGATTATGGCGTCCAGCATTTTAAAACTGTTTGCTCGCATTGCAATGTATCGCACACAAAATACACTCTTTGGTCAAAAGTTATTTTTAAAAAAGTCATAATTCAATATACATATTCATATAAAACTATCATTTTGTGTAAATGTTCTCCTTAAATCATTTCCAATGCCATCAAATTTTAACAAAAATATATTTTCTATTCTCAGAATACTTTTATGCTTTTAATTCATAACGCAATTATAATTTAAACACAGAGACTTAAAATTGATGGTCAGTAGCTCTATATATAAATCATGTATATAGTGAATTTCAGGCTATGTTTGAGTGATTAATTCGTGAAAACTATACTGTAGAGGATAAAATTCTGAATTAAATATCTGAAGAATACTGTATTTATTCTGTTGGTGTTTTTTTAATGCAGCTTTCATCAAAATACTATAGAAAGTATTATATACAGCTGCATTTGAAATTTTATGTTTTTATATAAACATATACTTAGTCAATTTAAATATATTGCGAAATCATTTTTGATCTGAGACTGTGTAGTTCAATTTCCCTAGATTAATCATATAGAGCCAAGCTTCTTTACTTGTTAAAACGTTTAAATAATTTTTTACATTTTCAGAAGTTTCCGTAAATATTTAAACTCTAGATCTTTTCGTATTCAGACACTAAATGATGTACCTACATTGCGCAAGCATTTCTCAAGTGCGAAATTAATGTCTTTTCGTTCAAAAGTGTGCATACGCTGCCGTCTGATCCACTATTATTCATAGCTTTAATTTATCAACCACCGACAATCAGCACTCTCCTCCTCCTCTATTACATCCTTTGCAACAGCCATGTCTCCCTTAGTTATAAAGACAACTTTAGGACTATCAAGACGGGTATCATGTTTGACAGACGAATTGCTTGAGCATTACAATATTCATGTTACAAACCTACCTGTGCTTATCAGTGACTGCCTTCATATTTCTTTAAAAGTGATTAGAAATAATAACTACATCTAGCTATTGAAAAGAGGATGAAATGCAGTAAAGCTTTTAACACCCATTAATGACAGTAGTTTTTGCAGGATCCGCATACCATGTGTAATATTCTCCCATAATATGTTACCGCTCGATTAATATTCTCATTAAAATAATCATTTTGTGCTCCAAATAGATTTCAAATTGCCTCATTAATAGCTATTAGAATATAAAATCCACAGTCACTGGATATAACACTTCGTAATAGACTCAACCCGGATGTTCGAAAATCTAACCACCCGTAAAACATTTTTATGGCATTAAAAAGGTAATAATGGTTTGTTAAGAAATGTAAAAGAAACTTCGAAAAGCATATAACAACCTGCAAGAGAACACTGTTGCGTGGTGTCTGTCAAAGTACACGTGTCCCTGGGGCCGTCTAGAATGCGTTCTTCGTGGCTAAATATCGTTGTATCCATGCGAAAACCGTTTCCTTAGGAATATTTTTAAAATGTTAATATAAAAGACCTACAGTACACCAGATAACAACAAATTAACTTTGTTGTGCAAAATAGATTTGTAACAGTACCTTTCTGTCATAATAAACTTAATATTTAAAAGAATATTGGGAATTTGTCTTTCAATGTGGAATATACAAAAAAACTTCAAAATGAATACGTAGATTTAGAATGTTTAACGAGTAAGTTTCGATCTTATAATTTTTTACTCGAACTATTTCTTTTACTATTTCTTCTTTGTGTGGATATTGACATAAGGTACTAGTATTGCTATTTGCACTTTCACTGATATTTTAGCCACCTTGGTTAGATTTTTCCGTGGTGATACTGCTCAAACGCTCTAAATTCAAAATGGTACGTAAACGTAGTGCTTCCGCCGGATTAGGTAACTAGGTTCAAGCCTCACGACGGAACTTTCTAACCAAGGTGGCTAAAAGATCTGTGAAAGTGCAAACATCAACTTTAGTAGCGTATGTCTAAATCATTATGTTTGATTAACATTTCCTCACAAAAAGAAATTGTAAAAATAAATTGTCACTGAAAAATTAAAAGACATTGTTAATATTTACTTACCATTTTCTCGAAGCTTTGCTTGTCTTTCAGATGACGAACCATAGACATTTGAAGCATCAATAAAAGATGTAATCGCATTCGTCTGCTGTCTGGTTTTACGTTTAGATACATCTGAAAAACATTAAAGTTAACAGATATTTACATGAGATTTTACTATGCCCACGGTTGATATTTTCTACATAAAAGTCAAAATTCTACTTAAACGTACACTGTATGTCATGCCAAAAAAGGATTCATTTCGGCTTTCATAATGTAAAAGAATAAAAGAACTCGTTAAATTCAAAACCCATAAATAATTTAATTTAGGTGATATATCTAACGGAATGTTGTGGGTGGCAAAATATATTACATTTATATTAGAATTTGTGTTTCGTTGTGTTTCAAAATAAACGTCACTAAATGGTTATGAAATGTTTGCAGTGATAACCCAGCATAAGTTACTTGTATATGATTATTTTGATCGCTCACTACGTACCATCTTTACAGAACACCGGTGCTGATCGCTTCACTTCCATACAGTAACCCGGTACAAATATTGGAGACGACTCATGTTCCGACTCCGGGATAATAATGTTGAAACAATAGTCCGTGCTATAGAATATATTGTGAAATTATTCAATGTAAGATGAGTTGAACAAACAAAATTGTAGTACAATGTATTTTACTTGACTAAGGGTTTTTCGTTATTTATAGAATAATACATGGATGAGCAGTGAGATTAATAAACGCCCCGATATAGCAATAATAGCCTGAGGGTTTCAGCTCGAGGCAAATGCGATTATCACTCTAAAATTTATTGTTATGTAATATACAATGTATATGTATGAATCCATTTGCTTTTTTTCTATTGAGTTTTCTCTTTTAATTTTAAATATACATTAAAAAACATACCCGGCATCATACAGAAGCCGGAGTTAATCTGCAACAAGCTTACTTCTGTTCTATCCAAGAATCATGTAAACAATGATCAGCTATGTACAAATTTCTTAACTCATTCAGTAATATGACTTGTTATTTGCATGATCTAAATACTTTGTGTCTCTATCTACTCCAAAAGCTGTTTGCGTCGCAGTAATGTGTGTCATGAAATTACGTTTCTTTTGTACGTTCAGGTTTGCATTAATCGCTCTGCGCGTGAGGGACCAAAAAAGTGTTACTATATTTAGTAACATATGCATTATATTCCTATAACTTTGTTCATATACAAGTATAGTTTACGAATCTAATATGGCAACCAATGTAATTAAGGGAGCACAATATTAAAGACTGTATTACATTTTTATACATACAATATTTAGCTCCCTTTTAGTTACTGGCACATAATTCAGTCTTGGCAACCCAGCTAGATCATAATCAGCAATCATTAAGGTCTGAAAATAACCACACTGTCCGCTATTCAGTAAGGAAAGCTCCCTGAGCACCCCCTCGAACAATAAATAGTATACGCAATTTACTAAAAAATGAGTTTATTTCGTAGTTAACTGTGTAGTACATATTGAACATACTCATTCTTGAACTTCTCATCACAACAGTCGTCGACAGCTGATAAATAAATAACGTATACATATTAGAAGACCAAGATGATAACATAATGTCGTGCAACATTGCACAGTTTCAAAATAATTTATAGAAATAAGTGTGATTGCGACAGACTTTTCTGATGTGTCCGACATCTGCAACATATAGAAATTGGTGTGATTGCGACCGACTTTTCTGACGTGTCAGAAATTCTGACATCATTAAAAGCCACACCCTTAAACGATGTTATGAATTGAATGTGCTATCAATGAAATGAAATTGAGCATAAATTGCCCTAAATTTCTATACCAAACATTTAAATATTTCTGATAAAAATGATATATAAAATTATCAAAAACCTAAGTACACACTTTCTTTTGAAACAGAACATACGTCGATTCAGCATAAGTAAGTTTTGCACGTGTGTGTTTAAACATGGGAAATAACTTACTTTCTTGTTCCGGAGTTCTAGCAATGTCGTGATCTAAGAACTGGCCAAAGCCCATTATGTGAAGTGTAAGGGTTGAGCTGCTAGTCTCTGCCGTCTGCAGGTTTTGATGAACTTTGTTACTTATAGTCCTAGGATTAGGCAGTGGTTTCTTTTTTAAGCCCTTTGTTCTCGGTGAACCAAGTTTATCATCTTAACAGAAAAAGTAAGAGTTGCAAAATGAAACTGATATTAAACCATTACGAAGCGAAATTATAAGTGAATGGTATATTCCCAAATAAAGATATCCTTAGTTTTTCTATACATGTACTGTGATTTAAGAGGAGTGGTCGAGTCAACATAAAGGTTTAGTGTTACTCGTTTTTCGTTTTTCGTATAATTCAATGTAATGTTTATTATATCTTGCAAAATCATTTACTGAATTTGTTTAATAACATAAATACCGTAATCGTTGCGAATAACTCTTTGCTGTGTATTTCCGGCCATTCCCCAATTTGGGTTTTTAATATTGTTGCATGAGCCATCAGCAGTTCGGTACGTTGTCTTGAAGTCGCACTTGCCCGGATATGGAATGTCACATTTAAGACCCTTCATACGCTTGAAGAGTTCCGTAACCGATTCCTGCTCTAAATCGCTACTGCTGTATCCGCCTCTGAAAAAACATTACCAAAACTAAACGCGTAGGCAGTAAACAATTGTTTGTCGTAACGGTTGAATATAAACATATTTTTTTCACAACAAAGTATGGCACCAAGAATTATTCGAACCCAACTACATGTATATTTCTGTTTTCACACACTGTTATTGGAGTATAATCTAAAATGTCAAAGTACTTTCCATCGATTATGGATTTAGTTTAATGATATTTTTATATATATAATTCAAACATATATAAGCTTGAATATACAAAAAGATCGGACCAAACATGTGTTAAAAGGCTATCGAGTGCCCTCAACGAAACAGATTTACACGATGTTTCTGTACTCACCCTTGCATCAGGATTCTCACAGCCAAGAGAGCATCGTTCGTTTTACTCTCAGACTCCTTATCACCGCCTTGCTGACGTATTCCATGATGAAAGGATAATGGACACCGATGAACACTTCTGCTATTATCTGAAACTGGTCAGTAGAGTCACAAACATTTCAAATAAACGGTTAGTTAAGGCAATTAATATACTGAAAATATAAATTAGCTGTCACAAGTACAGGTTTTGAATTTGATATTTTCAAGTCTTATAGCAATTGGCAAAAGCATCATCAACTGTTAGTCTGAGATCAGGAGCTAAAAGTATAAAATAATTGTTTATGTCACGCCTTGAGGCCCAGACATACGAATGTTCCTTTTTAACATATACTTTATATCTACACCCGGATATAAAATATTTTACTGATAAGATCGTGACATGCTTGTAAATAAACTGCGTTAATATCTAAAATAATGTTTAAACTATTTCGTTGGTAGGATCCGATTTGTTGGGATCTGCCTGCAAACATTCTTCTATAAGTCTCCATTGCTTTCAGTTCAGAATCTTTATTTTTCCTGATGACTTAACTATAGGTTAGTAATAATGTTTTTTTTTAGAGTACTGTAATAATAAAATCTCCAAACATAGAGACTTCTGACGCACATAATACAAAGTGTCGGAGGCATTTAAAAGAAAGAAGGCAACAATTATAACTTACAGTCTCTTTCGAAGAAATTGATACCCCTCTTCAGAAGGTTTATCTCCCTTGCTTTTTGTAATGCATCCTCGACTTCAGTTTGATTCGGTCCATACGCATACACCTTACAAACGTACACAGTGGCCACCAAAATTAGAGTTATCTGTCAATACAGATGTTATGAAATAATGATATACAGAGAATTGATAACATGTGCAATCAGATGATATAGATGCGGTCGGAAAAGGCGAGGCTTCATTATTAATCATGATTTCTAAACGAAAATACAAAAATGATAAGATAAATGAAATGTTTTGATTACTTTTTCTCTGTGTCTGCACTTGAGGAGTCCTGCTTGTTGAGCTGGAAGTAGTCCGGCATGTGGGCGTGGTTACAAAGTGGTATCATGTCACTGACGTGATGACATTTTAAAATATCTGACAGATTTTATCGCTCAGATTTAATTCTAGTTGCATCATAAAGGTTTACATCTCATGCCGAGCCAACGAATATTACGTAATGAAAATACAATAACTAGATAATATATTATATGTTTTGGAACAAGAACATTTTTTGAAGCCACATTTTGTAGCAGTTGCTAGTACAAAAGGAATGTAGAGTAAATGCGAATTTATGTTAAGAACGCTACAACAGCTTATTGCATAGTTCCAGATGTTAACACTCGCGTGATATAGACAGCGAGTTTTTAATCCTTGCTACCCGTTTATCGCTGAATTGACTAAGGCACGAACTGCATTATTGTTCTTTTTTGTGATTTCCCAATTCGAACCCGATACTTTACTTTCCTAACCACTGAAGAATCGAGGCTCACTAAAGGAATGATAAGAGCAATTCTTAGAATAATGATAGAAAAATAAAAAAACTGATAATATTTTTTTATAATAATTAGAATCTATAACTATCGTTACTACATGTATTACAATTGACAAGCTATCGTTACTACGTGTATTACAATTGACAAACTATCGTCATTACATGTATTACAATTGACAAACTATCGTTACTACATGTATTACAATTGACAAACTATCGTTACTACATGTATTACAATTGACAAAAACAACAATGATAAAAGCAAATATAATTTTATTATACTATTACTATCCTAGATATTAATAATAATGCAAAGTCACTAGTAAAATAATTATTATACGTGTATCAACGTTTGTATATGCTTATTATTTTAGTACGCGTGGGTACAATTGATCATTCGAATATTAATGCTAATTTTTTCTCTCAAGATTTAAAACATTCCTCGGCCGTTTGGGCGATGGAGAACGAATATCAGCTTCTCTAAAATGATACTGTCTTGATGAAGCCATGTTTAACCTTCACAGTATCTGTTTTATACAGGTGTATAAAATGTTATCAAAACACTTTCATCGTAAATATCGCATTTTATAAGATTTTTTCAAGTGAGTGAATGCATGATCACAGCGATATTTACCTCATTCATAAATGGAGAACATGAAATGTGTTGAATTGAGTTGAACTAAATTGACAATTCATACAACTACGGCAATCGCCTGATGTATCGGATAAAACGGTGTCAAAACCATACAGTTTAGTGTATTGGGACCGAAAAGACCTTTCGGCTTACAAGTAAAGCAGGAGTCGTCACGGTTGGGTAAAAAATAAAAAATATCATATTAGGTGCAATAATGGGACCGAAGAAATTTTGTTACGACCAAGTGTCGTATTATTGCGCTTACGTACTGTCGATTTGTAGGCATTGTAGTACAAATAACATACTGTTCACTTTCTAAAGCTACTTAAAACAACAGATCATTTACAAAATGAAATTGTACTTTTAAAGTCCAAGGAGCACTATTACAAGTAGCTTTTAGTTTTACCGAAAAAGATGATCTTTATTTGTACCTATAACATTCTTAATTTTGCTGCATGTATTTTGAATTGATAAGTACATGTCAGAAATATAGCGCAGTATTTTTGTCAATGATATTGCAAAAACTAAGAAAGGCTTTATCAACTCTTTTTCGTAAAGAAACAACTTGAAAGGCATGCACATGTCAACATTGTTTTAGAGTAAATAGAACATGGTTCTATCATTATCCTACCAGTGAATTTATTTGACTATATCAGTAGATTAAAAACTGATCCAGGGACTTTAAAATTTGTTATTGTTTCATTTATTCATTTTTGAATCCTTGCTAGTTTAGTTTACATTAATTTATTTTAGGTCGATTGTGAAACAAGTTATACAACTTATATTAATCACTCTCGACACCTCATTCCTGATGGTATCCATCGCCGTGAGGGTACATGTATGAGTGAAGAGAAGCCAGTTTCCCTTTTAAAACTGAGAGCCAAGCAATGGAGCTACTGGTACCATTTTTACGTCTTGCTAGTCACTAGTCATGTTACGTATTCGAATACTATGACACTTGTTCACGTAATTTGAAATATAGAGTTATTCGAAACAAACCGGTAGTAGACCCCTATTGGGCACCAATTCAAATCATGATAGACTTAACATTTTCTTAATCTGTATCATTTCCAGGAATTAAAACAAATTTTAAAAGAAATTTACCGTAAAAAAATTAAGTTATAGGAATTTGAATAACCCTACCCTCATTTTGGAATTATTTATAAAATGACATCACGCGAGAAATAAGGAAATGCACGTATTTAATTTATTTTTGAATAGTTTGGTACAAATTTGGTATCAGAGTAACAAGAACTATATTTTCTTTCAGATATTATACACCATTTACCATATTATCAACAAGTTTTATAAAACTTGTATGAAATAATCAGATAGTATTACAATTTTCATGTACTTTTTGACCATGTTTTATTTTAAATATCAAGGTTTTTAAGAAAAGTCAACATTTTCTAGAAACGGGGCATGGCTTTTTGTATAGTTATAATTATCTATAATATTTTGGTAACAGCATGCCAAAAATTCACAATGTTTTACCGTCTCTATTTAAATTAATTAAGAGTTTGAAATTTTCCATGGGCGATTTTAGCCAGGTACGCAAGTAATAAAATCTTCAAATAATCTAATACTTATGTGTAAAAAATATTTAATTTCTTTTTAGTCTAAAAACAATACAAATTTACGTAGAAAAATGCAAAATAATGAAACAAAGCTGAAAAAAGTAAAAAAATAATTAAGGTCCCGGCTGGATTCGAACCTACGCCCGGAAAACCCCAAACGATCTATAGTCCTGTGCTTAACGACCTAGGCTAGTACATTTAAATTGAAGAGTTTCAAGTGGATGTTTTTATTAGGAGTCTATTTTTTAATGTCACTTCTAAAACAATTGTGCAAAACTCTGCATTTAGCATGGAACAGATAATAAAGAGGAAACCCCCTCAACTGCGTTCTTGATAATTGAGATCATCGGATAATATTTCTCTAAAAAAATTTTCTCACTCCAGAATGTTAAATAAAACTTAAAGCCATATCTTCTGTATACATTTGTCATGGTTATAGTTCTGAACAAATTTGTTTAAAAACTAAATGAATAAACGGCTCAAAAATTATAAGTTACGAGAAATAGATAAATAAGCTTACCTTCATGATGCCTGCATGTAGATTACCCAATCACCAATCATTTACAGGTGAAGATATGTCCTTACATCCAAGACAAAATATTTGCACTAACCCATCGAGCAGCTGCTTTTATAGCCATGACACGCGTCATTCAATACGAAAGATAAATTAGATTAACATAAATAATTATCGTCTTTAAAAGCATCTTTAATAACTATACTGATTTTACAAACACGGTTTGTGAGTTGTAAGTGCTAACGATGCATGCAATTTGCAATATAATTTGTTTATTACTATTTTCGAATGTTGTTAGCTTTAGGATACATTTAGTAAACACTGGACATCAAATAGATGCTACTTTTAGTTTTAAACTCAAAACTAAAAATAAGATGTATGTTTATGGTTTATAAACGGCTGCAATAAGCCATGTCTATTGACATACCCTAGAACTTTGACAATAAGCTGATCTTTAAAAAAAGCCGGTCTGACATTTTTTTTGCAGTGTAACTGGACCTGAAAATCAGCCGGGTTGGAAATATTCCGCCATTATTTTCAATAGGCAGAGCAGGGATAAAACTGTGATAAAGTAAAATATTGCTTTTCAATTTTATTTTCACTATTTAGCATAAAACAATCACCCTGATAAAAACGTTTACTGTTATAGTCACATTAAACTTGAATAAAATCAGATAAAGTGTATTTTTAAAAGGTAACAAAATTCCGGCAGAAATTAAACGCCATTTTTATTTTCTTGTGCTGAAAAAAAGAACTTCAACATAAGCCGCACTGAGAAATAAGCCACAGCGTCCTTGCAAAGAATCGGAATATGCTGTGGCTTATTATCAAGATTTTCGGGTAAGTTACAATAGACACAGACATACAACAACTGACACACCCCAGCAGTCGCAATGGTTATACTATGGTAGCGTCTTTACATGTGACATGGGAGACAGGTATATATGGAGAGGCCACGGCATTTATTTCAATTAATATGACTGATTGAAGGAAGTAGTTTATATTAATAGCTCTAATAAGCCTCAAACTAATTAATGTACATCGGAATCTGATACTTGCCATGCTGTGTAAATGTATGGTTGAGGATAGAACTTTGCATTTGATCATGTTCTGTCCAAATAATGAAACCATCCGCTCAAAGCTATGGTCTAATGTTATTATACACGGCGGTCTGAAATCTTTTATTTGTGTAACAAGACAATCTCCTCAGTATCGAGTTTTAAGCTTGCTTACAGGTCTTAAACATTAAGATTCTACAGTTAATAGTAAAAGTGTCTTACAAAGTTGTGTTGGTAGTTTATGTGTGTGTGTGTGTACATGATTGTGTGTGTGTGTGTGTGTGTGTGTGTGTGTGTGTGTTGGTGGTGTGCACTTCTGGGTGCTATGGGGCTCGTTTTGGGGAGGCTGGTTTTTGGTATGTGGCATTCCCTGTTTGATATTATTTTTGTTTTTTACTAGCAGCTGTAAAGGCATTTCATATTATGACAACAACAACTTAAATTCTTATAAGAATAAATTACAATTCATAATTGTTGGCCAACATGTATTTTTTGAAAGATTTTAGCTAGTTTGAAATCATGACATATGGTCTGCGTTTGCGTCTGTAACACCGAATACAGCTCCTTTTTACGAATACAGCTCCCCTAATTAAATGGGAGTTGTATTCGGGCTTCTGGTACCTTTTTTTCGAATAGAGCGCCCCAGTGACCCGATGCATTCGTTTATACAAATACGCGGCTAATAATTTATTAAAGAATGATAAAGATCCATTTTTGTCCGTACGTGTTGGACGGACAGTTGAAGGAACATTTCAAGTTTCATGACTATTTTGCTGATATTGAAGAATTTCTTTCTTTCAATAAACCATGACGATAGCACATAAGGCAAAACATTGTTGACGGAATGAAGCTCATACCCATCAGGGTGTACAGCCTGACACACGGATGGATAAGACAATAGGGTAGGACAACAGACAGATGGTGGGACAAATAGACGGACGGAATAGATGTATCTTGCAGTATATTGAACAGGTGTTAGATGTTTTTAGGCAATTTAGGTTCCTAATTTCTTTCTGTGGACATTTTTAACATAGAGATCATGGCTTTTTATATATTTTAATAAAGCAAAAACTGTGCTTTTGTTTTAATGATTAGTCTCTTATAATTCATTATTGAATGGCAATGTATATCATTTTAATGTAAATCTATTTATGAATGTGTCTTGTGATATACATTGATGAGACTCTAATAAAGATTTATATATAGGGAGCTTTATTCGAATTTGCATATGCTTCGGTTCGAATACAGCTCCACTATACCAAGGGAGCTGTATTCTTGCATACCGGATGGGGTTATCTGCAGTTGTTACCAGTGCTGGCAAATCTCATCTTACACGCTCCCGTGTAAGACGACTTACGTGCTTACTTGTGACGAAACGTTATAAACAATGTGACGTCACTTACCCATACATAGCATCTAAAGAACGTTTGTTTTTATATCAAAATGTATCATTTCGATAAGTTTGTTTTTAAACATCTATTTCAAAGTGCAAGACGGTATGCAAGAAAAAGTTTCTTCCATGAGATACTTGGTTCAGATGGAAATATCCGTCACTTCGGGTAACTTTCGCGGGAACTCGGCAGGGCCTCGTT
>JAFMSR010000009.1:9077614-9098620 GCA_022818135.1 Saxidomus purpurata
AGACTAAGATATAGCTTAAGATTCCTAGCATGCAGCACATATTTTTCTTTGTTAAACAAAGTTGGAATTAATTTTGTTGTTTTATACTCAGTACTTAAATTGAATTTCTGTTTTAACTTTTTACAATAGTCTGATAACCATTCGTCCTTTACAATTAATTTCTCCGGGGCTAGGGAGTAATCAGAATGTAAATCATGTATTATATCACATTCAACAAAATAACCCCGTGTGGAGTTATCCTTCCGGCCTTGCTTGTGTTTATGTTTGGGGTGCCTTGTTTATTGATTATATCTTTTAAAGTCATATTATGTACCCATTTAAATCCCCCATAAGGGAGTGGTTGACTCATCCCCCATCCGTAAAGATTATTTGCATCAAGATACATAATGTATTTGTTTCCACTAGATTTATCCATATCTATATCTAAAGATTTGTTTATATACTTATTATTTGCCTTTGAGTGTCTATTTGCAATATAACTTATTCCTCCTCTTAATCCCTTTTCAATCATTAAATGCATATCAATGTCTGTAATTAATTCTAATTTTATTTCTGTCATTTTTAAACATGCATCCCATGCAAGTCCTGGACTGCTAAAGTAATGACATGGATCGAGTTTATAATACTCAATGCAGGTTTTCCTAAATTTTTCAAAGACATCTGCTAAAAGAAGTACATCTGTTTTAAGGTAAAGATCACGATAACCTCCAAGATATTTGCAGTTTAATGCTTGCCATACATTTTGTGCATGTTTATAGTCATCGTCGGAAATCCCTTCATCTGTTAATAAAGAATAAAAGCTTTCCTTTGGGGGTAATATGGTTTCTTTAAATTTTTCAAAAGAATCCATGTAATCATATGGATAAACACCTTTTCTTTTAACTAAATTGAATAATCCTGGTTCTTTAAAGCATTCCTTAGTGTAAATAAAAGAATCATCAGGTAAATTATTTACCAGGTTGGATAAATATTGATTAAGAAACTGCAAACTATCTATAAAAACCAAATTACTTATCATAAATGCCATGTGTTTTTCCATATTGTTAGGAATTACATTAATGTTTCGTTTAAATTTACCTATTTCCTGCATTATTAAATGACTATCATATCCTCTTAAGTTATGAAATACAACTGGTATCTTTTTCTGTTAATCTGTATATTTGATTACATTTGTTATGTGCAGATCCTCTGTATTTTCCTGTTATATGACAGTGATCTCTTACAGGATAATTATATTCTAAATCATATGGAGTACAAAGGGTAGAGTTATAATCTTTTTTACAAATATGACAAGATGTAGCTGCTTTGAATTCTTGTTGTTCTTTTTTAGTTATTATCATTTCTTTATTAAAGTGTTCCTTAAATATTTCCTCACAATACTCTTCCTCCTTTAACATTTGTTCAATAAACTTATAAATAACATTCTTATCTCGAGCATAGCCCTCGCCTTCGTTCCCATGATTCCTCGAGCATAACCCTCGGTACACTTGTACTGGTTTGCTAAAACTATTATCATAAGTACAAACTAACTTATATCCATATCCGCAAGCTATATGATGTTGGTAAGCCACAGTTGATTTACCTAACTCTTCAACTATTGGTTTTGTTATTGACTCAAAATCAGCATAACAAAAGGAGCCTTTAATTGTTTGTGGTAGTTTTTATATTGTAATATACTATTTCTAGGTTGGGGCATACAGACCTTTTTCCATCCATTAATAGCTAAACAGACTTCTGTATGTTTATTAAGAATTTCATTTGATGAAAAGTGTTGGATACAGTATTTACAAAAATACTTTTGGTTATTTTGTTTTGTTTGTGAATGCATTAATTTATTGAAATCCTTTATCCACACATAATGATCAATATTTTTTTTTCTTCTACTCCGTTTCCTCGAGCAAAGCCCTCGCCTTTTATTAACAGTAGTTCACAAGTTCCGTTCTTGGAATCTATTCTTTGTGATATGTATAGGGGATAAATGGGACTTTTTTCATCTTCTAAATCAACCCCAAATATGTTAAAACGTATGTCGTTCATTTCTTCGATTTTTGGAACATCTTTTAATTTTACTGGAAAAGTAATATTTTGGTAATTAAGTTGATCTTTATAACTCTTATACTTGGTTATTCTTTGTGGGTCTTTTTGTACAGGAAATGTGTATGCTAAATGACACCAACGGAAACATTCCTTGTCGTTTTCATTCTTAATGTAAATTAGCCCCTTCCTATTTTTAATAATCTCGGGTAATGGTAAATAAGAAGAACCTCTGAGTGGTTTGTATTTAATTATGGTTATCCGATGTGCTTTAACTTTTTCTATAACCCAACCAGAACCCAGTGAAATCCATTCGGTGATTGTGTTAAGAAGTTCATTACTTATATCGTCTAGTGTATTTATGATTTCATTTGAATTAGTAATTTTTTTAGCTTTTGATTTAAAATAAGCAGTTTGTGACTTATCATCCGTTGGACTAATAAAGTTTATTTCTAATGCTACATTTACTTTTATTCCATAATTTCTTATTATTTCACTTAAAAGTATTGAAAGCGGGTTTGTTATCTTTTTAATTGTATTTTAGGATCATGATCGTTTATTATGTCTATCACATATTCGGAATATATATTACCTTTTGAAATATTAACTGGTTTCAGGGTTATGGTAGTATCTAAAGATTTCATCTATATAATAGGAAAATATAAAATATCTTTAAGTTAATTAACACGCATATTTAAAATTATAACGTTTTCCATTCTTTTTAGAAAGGGCTGTCTTTACATTATTTGTTCCTTCGCAACACATTTTTATTTGACCTGTGTTAACTCCTAGGCATTTTTGTGCTTGATACATGCTCTTATATTCCTTAACATTATCAGTATCTAATTCTGTGGCAATAACAGGCTTTGGTTTTCGACGTTGTTTCCGTGCTTTTTCTTCAATTTGGTTTTGTTCTATTAAATCCTGTTTTTCATCAAGGAATGATTTAATATTAATAAGTGCATCTGGAATCTGCTTTCGGAGCGTTTTGTGAGGTTCCAATTTGTTAAGTGCTTTGTCTAAACCACCTAGTTTTTCGATTTTCTTTTCAATGATATCCATATTCTTTATTATGTGTTTTAGAAAGTAACGTTTATAACCAGACACCTCATCTTTAGTATAAATAGTAATCAAACCATGTTTATCACGATAATCCCAATCATTAAACGTATTTACTAAACTTTTAGCATCAATAACTCTAGTTATTATTTCATCTATTATCATTTCTATATACCTTTAACTTATATAAAATATAAAAAAATAACGCACCCGGCGGCTTAAACACATCCATAAATAGTTACCTGAATGTTTTTAACATTGGAACCTTGTATGTGTATCACATCGTTTGAATGGAATTTTCCTACATAATTTACACTTACTAATTCGTTTTTTCGATAGTTTTTTGCTTCATAGCCTTGCTTAACTAAACCATTCTGTTTGATTTTCAACATAACATTTCCCTTGTCAGATTTAATAGCGTCTGCTAAAACTATTAAAGTACAGTCTTGCTCTACGGTGATATTTGTTTTAAAACCATTTTCGGGTAAATCTGCAACCCATCTATATAACCCGCTGTCTGTATCTTCAGTTCTGTATGTTAAAAATAATGGAGGTCTTTTTATATGTTTTTTTTTATTTTATTTGTTTTCTCATTTATGTTATTAAATAGTCCCATTTATATAAATATATTTACAAAAGAAGCTCATGGTTCCCGAGAATAAGTAAATATAACATAACTGCCATCTTCAATAGTAAACTTTGTGTTTGGATTATCTATTTCTGGACAAATCACAATTGATGTACCCAGAATAAATCTTTGTTCTTTCCTTTTCAAAGATGCTTATTACATTGTCAGTTTTCTTTGTAATAGGTATGGACCCCTTCAACCCCCAGTCCGGAAACAAACCTTCCGACCACATCAACTGAAATGCTTTGATGTTTCCTGCAAGAATTTTAATTATCAATTTTATTTTAATGTGGTATTTTCCGGAGTTGTTAATTAGGAAACCTTCTACATTTCCAAGTTTTTTCGTATTAAAACTGTGGTTTAATTTTATATAATTTTTGTAATTTTTGTAATTTTGGTGATTTTCATCTGGGAAATAGTTAGTATTAAAAAATTTAAAGAAGTTATAAGATTTAACTTTCTGCTGTTGTAATATATGATTGAATTCATAAAATGTAGCAATTCCGATAGATGCGGACAGAACACTAACCTTATGTTTCCTAAAGGCAGGACATTCATAAAGAGGAACTTCATATACTGTCACTTCAAGTTTAGATAATTTGCTTAATACATCTAGTATTGTTTTACCTAAATCATCAGCTCGTTTTGTTGCAACTTCTTTAAAACTTTTTAATTGGTCATCCATGTCGTCTATTCTGTTTTCATAATCATCAAGCTGATCGTGATTTGATTTAATTGATTCTCCTTGTGTAACTGATCCATCAACTACAAAATCTAGCTTGTTTTCTGTTTCTTGAATTTTTTTATTACATGTAGCAATCTTTTCTGTTAATGTATTTGTTAGTTTAAGTAAATCATTATATTGTTCAGTATGTTGATCGGTCATGTTTTTCATTGCGGTTTGAAATGTTTCCTTTAAAGTTTGTAATTTTGTACCATGTTCATCACCTCTTTGAGAAGCCGATTTTTCGATTTCACTTTTGGCTTCAGAGATTTGACGTCCAAGTTCAGTTTTATATTCAGCAAATTTGTTTAAGAAATTATTTAATAAGTCGAAATTTCTTTTCTTTGTATCCTCATCAAGTTTGTTTATTTCTGTCTTGAATTCGAACTGATACATATTTTGTAATTTTTTCTCAGCTTCAGTTAACTTTTCCTTGAGTTCTTCATGTTTTATCATGTTTTCTTTCAGTTCCTTTACTTGATTATGTACAATTTCAAGGTATTGTCTAAATACTTTTTTGATGTCATCATCTGTTGTATCGGATTTCTCTTCAAGTTGTTTCATTGTTTCCGACAATACCTCCATTTCTTTCTCAATTTTACCTTGTAATTCAACTATTACTTTTTCGTTGGCTTTTATGTGTTTTGTTAATTGTTCAATATTATCACTTTCTGTTTCCAGTGTTTGTTTTATGGTTTTAATATCTTTAAGATCATAGTCTTCTATTACGTTTTGAATTTTCCTTAAAAGAAATCTCCTAGTTATAGCATTGTTGGGTTTATCGGGGTTTCCAAGATTTATTATCTCATTACCACCCATATCTAATGGCCTATTCATTTTATTATCAAGTTCCTTGTTTTTGTGAAGATATGATTGCATTTCCCTTTTGACTGCTTTAAATTGTTTTCTGGTAGCATAATTTGCTAGAATTATTCCAAAATTGACTTTAGATACAGACTGATCATTTTGACGGTTTTTGGTGTTGTTAAATATTCCCATTTATATAAATATAGATGAAAATTCCTAATTATGATGGCGTCTCTCAATACGATGATAAGTTTAAGCAGTTACATTCTTTTATGCCAGATTCGTGTTTTAGAATGCTTATTTGCGGAAACAGCGGTTCTGGTAAAACAAATGTATTAATTCACATGCTCAGAAAGCCATTAATATATTTTGATAAACTTTATTTATACTCTAAAAACTTGGAACAGAAAAAATATCAAGATTTAATAGAACGTTTCACGGAAATTGCGAGAAAAATGAAACAACCGTTGGATGATATTTTGGAGATTTCAAATGATGATATTAGTGACTTGGATGAAATTGAAAATCCTGATTCCCTAAAGGTGGTTATTTTTGATGATTACGTTTGTGAAGGAAACCAAAACAATATAATAAAACACTTTATCGGGGGTAGGCATAAGAATTGTTGTGTAATATATCTAAGCCAATCTTATTACAAAACTCCAAAAGATATAAGACTAAATTGTTCTCATTACATTCTATTTCAAAGTCCAAATAAAAATGAAAACGATATGATAGCAAGAGAGCAAAATATCCCCAAAACAGCATTCCAAGAAGCAATAAAGAAACAGTATGACTTTCTGTATTTAGACAAACCAAAGAAAACAGTATCAAAAAACTTTGATGAAAATATTTATATATAATATAAAAAATGATTTACTGTGTTAAAGAACGAAAATATACAAAAGATATCAACCCAAATCTTGTTATAACAAAGAATAATAGACACATGATAAAGGCTACTTGTGCATCTTGCGGTATTACAAAAACAATGTTTGTTAAATCTGGGGGTAATCTAGACCTACATAAAGCTATGTTACCCCTTTTACCCAAAAAGGATTAACCTTACCAGGTTATAAATATTGTGGCCCGGGAAATCCTTTAGATAGTGGAGCACCTGTAAATGAATTAGATGCAGTATGTATGGACCATGATTATTGCTATGATAGTGACATGAGTAAGAGTGATTGTGATAAAAACATGTTAGCAAATTTAAAAAACACCAAATCAAAAACATTTGGAGAAAAAATTGCAAAACACTTAGTTGTTAAACCAGCAATAAATATGAAATATTAACTTGGACTTGGACAATCAAAAAACGGAAAAAGGGGGAGAAGGTAAGAACCCAGTCCCCCAAAATATCTACAAAACCAACAACCTGGACCGATAAATTAGCAGAAAACACGTCGGGTTATTGTTACAGATATCAATGATACGTGGTCAGCGGATTTAGTTGATATGCAAGCTTTTGCTAGATATAATAAAAGTGTGAAGTATTTATTAACAATAATTGATGTATTTAGTAAATATGCTTGGGTTATACCTTTAAAAGATAAAACAGGAAAGTCAGTAACAGAAGCGTTTGCAGGGGTTGTTGGACAAAGGCATCCAAATAACTTATGGGTAGATGAGAGTACGGAATTCTTCAACAAGACATTTAAGAAATGTCTTGAGGATAATAAAATAAACATTTATCACACTTTTAACTTTGGTAAAGCTGTAGTGGTAGAGCGATTTAACAGAACATTAAAACAAATCATGTGGAAATATTTCACCGCAAATAATACAAACACTTATCTGGACAAGTTACCAGATATGGTTAATAAATATAATAACACAAAGCATAACAGCATAAAAATGACACCAAATGAAGCAAGCATGTCAGAAAATAAAGGCAAAGTTTATTTTAATCTGTATGGCCCTTTGGGTAAGTCATCCACTAAACCAAAGTACAAAATTGGGGATAAAGTAAGAATCAGTAAGCTTAAACGTCATTTTGAAACAGGATATACACCAAACTGGATGGAAGAAATATTTGTTATTCATGAAATTCTTAATACCGATCCAATTACATACAGAATAAAAGATCTCAATCAAGAGGAAATCAAAGGTACATTTTATGAACAAGAACTAAGTAAAGCTAAGCAAGAAATATTTCGAATTGAGAAAATTATAAAACGTAACTATAAAAAACAACAAGCACTAGTGAAATGGAAAGGTTATTCAAATGATTTTAACACTTGGATAAAATTTTCAGATATAATATAAACTAAATATATAATGGATAAAACAATCAAGACTGTAGATGAATTGATAATTCATTTAAAAAAAACTCGGGCAGCTTACAGAAAAAGTTATCAACTCTGCGGAAGAGTAAACACCGCTTTACAAGTAACTGCCGGTCTAATCGGTTGTTCTGCTTTGTTAGCATTGGTTCCAGCTATAACAATATTTGTTACGCTCGTTGGGGCTGTTCCACCAGCTGTTACAGTTTTGTTAAATAAATTGAAAATATCAGAAAAGAAAAGTATTTTGAAAGTTCATCATCATAAAATAAAACTAATTCTAAGTCAAGTACGTATTGAAAGTTTTGAGGGTGTTGAAGAAACTAAAGTTATAAGTAGTATTAGGGACGGTTTAGCGCCACAAACTGCGCATGCCCAGCCGGCATCTTGGTTATTATTTATAGTTACTGATTTGCATATAAGCTACACTATTTTAAAAACAAAAATAATATCAAACAGGGAATGCCACATACCAAAAACGCAGCCTCCCCAAAACGAGCCCCATAGCACCCAGAAGTGCACACCACCAACCCCCCCCCACACACACACACACACAACACACACACACACACACAATCATGTACACACACAAACATACACTACCAACACACACTAGCATACAAAGCAAACACACGAGGACAAAACGAACAATTAAAGGAACACAGTGGGGCACCGCCTTGGAACGGTCAGTGGCAAAAACACCACTGGGGAGCTTAAACCGGTTTATGGTGCGCACCCAACCTCACTCTTACCCCCACCATGTTCCAAAAAAACAAAAATAATATCAAACAGGGAATGCCACGTACCAAAAACGCAGCCTCCCCAAAACGTCAAAGTGACAGGACAGTGCAAACAAAAGCAATCCCCGCCAGGTGAATCCCCAACACACGCAATGGAAACAAAAGGCACGGCATGCAAAACACAAAAATGCTCGTGCACAAACACACAAAAAGCAAACCCTGAGAACCAAAAAACGCACGCACCCAATGCATCCGCAGAAGGCAGAGCACCAAGAGAAACACCCCCAAGGGCCCGACGAAACAGGCCAGAGGACAGAAATCAAAACAGCCCCGTCCCAGTGGGATCCAAAAACCGCCCACCACAGAGCCCCCCCCCCCCCCTTCCGTCAGACACAACCAAAGAGGGAAGCACAGCGTCCAACCGCAAAGCAACCGTTTAAGCCTACTCTCTAGCGATAGACTAAATACTGTGGTACAAAGATGTTCCATTATAGTAAAATAAATAAAAACATGTAGATTATCAAACAACTGAAAAACATAATTTTACATATGATGATTGGATTTGTACTGTGTTGTATTATGTTTTTAGAAGTAACAAACACTTTTTAGAGAGAGTTTTTTTTTAAATTGAATCCTAAAAATTAGAAACATATTGAAACTGTATTTTTATTTAAATAGAACTTACTGTTCTTTTTTTTAAAATGTAGATAAATTAACTATTCCAGATACCGGTGACAGATCCTGTGAAGAAAGTGTCGGGGTAATTATACATTTTGCATACTTTAATGACATGTTTAATTTATATTTGCATTGAAAAAAAAATACATATATATATATATATAACTTTAAAACCAAAAATAATATCAAACAGGGAATGCCACGTACCAAAAACGCAGCCTCCCCAAAACGAGCCCCACAGCACCCAGAAGTGCACACCACCAACACACACACACACACACACACACACACACACAATCATGTACACACACAAACATACACCACCAACACACACATGTACACACACAAACATACACCACCAACACACACAAGTATACAAAGCAAACACACGAGGACAAAACGAACAATTAACGGAACACAGTGGGGCACCGCCTTGGAACCTCTAAACCAATGAGATAATTTTTCTGTTACTATTATAATTTTTTAGACTGATGATTTGCACCAAGTGATAGACCTTACAAACGATGAAGAATTTGAAGATGTTTCAACATCAACAGAGGTAAATTTGCCTATCTATTATTATTGGTAATTAAACGATTGTGTAAACCAATTTTTATAAAGAATAGTAACGAGTGGAATAGGTATTATTGTTTTTGTAATAACCTCCCTTTAATATAGTTCTATATGCTTAATTTAAAATTATTACATTAACAGAGTACGCAGGACGAACTTGTAAATGAAAACGAACAAGAGAAAGACCAACCCAGGAATGAAATAACCAAAGAGGTATTATTTGTTATCATGTTTTTCTATATGAAATACACTGATATACCTTAATATAATTTACCCTGCTACACCTTTAATACAATTGATTTGTCACATATATATATATATATATATATATATATATATATATATATATATATATATATATATATATATTTACAATTTGTTCCTTGTTGTTGTTTTTTTTTCAGGTTGCACAGTCATACGGTATACCATACTTAATGGACATTACCAACGGGTCTTTTTATGCTGATTACTATTTAATGTTTTTAATGTTAATATCAACCGGCCATGGCCATTGCTCATGGAATCAGTTGAAAATGTATTTTATGCTGCCCTCCCAACGGTTAAATTTAATCACCTCTTTATTGGGACAAAAGTCAACAAATTATAAAATATTGATCTTAAATGTATACTCATTCGAAAATGTTAATTGGATGGGGTTAACCAAAAAACATCCTGAAATGATTGAAATACGGATAAATACCATATATCATTCATGTTTAGAACAAGTAGTTTATACATTTTTACACGAAATTGCTCACGTAATGGAAGGCAACTTTACCGAAGACCACGGTCTTCAATTTTATTCTATAATGTCAGCACTATTAACTGTATTTAGACATCATATGGAAGACCATTTACCGGGTCTTGATATGAATTTGTTTAAAACCCTAAAAGTATCCACAAGAAAAGAAATTTAAACAATACTGAAAATTACACATTTTACCTGTTTTGCATGATATCGGTATGGTATTTTACCGTATAAACACTTTCACTTATATGTAAAGTTTAAGTTATTGAAATATTAGTTACTTTAATTGCCAAAGACACATTGATTTTGCGTGAGGTCGTTTATACTTATTATAATAACCTTTACATTTATTAAAGGTACATATATGAATAAAGTTCACAATTATACCTATAATTCATTTAGAACAGTTTAATAATTTAAATTTAGATTTAAGATGCATTTTTGTTTTCTTTTCATTTCTTGTATGTAAGTAGTTATTTTTATTGCAAATGAATAATTGTAATACCTGAACACACCCTCCACTGTTAAACTCTTTTAAATTAAATTCACTGTTTGTAAATGTGTACTACATAACTAAGCAACGACCTAATCAGAACTGGTAAGCTTTTTATACATAACAGTAAAGTTATGACATTTTAAACACTGTTTTACCACGCTAGCAATCTTTAAAGCAACACCCTTTTCCTAATTGTTATTGTAAATATGCAAGAAAGTAACCTTTTTAAAACACTACCTTTTACAACCATTACATTGTTGTGCTACAGAAGGCGTTTGCTTCTGAGATATTATATGTTACAATTATTTTCTTTTGGTGGTTTTAACGATATTTAATTTTATATTGATATGCTTAATGTACATATAAACCTACTTTATATATTTTTGTTAAACAAATCACTTTTATTTATATGCATTTATTGAATAAAGTATGCCCTTTACCTGATTAAAAATAAAATATTTATTCCTTTAAATCATTTTTTTTATATTAACTCCTTTGTGATGTACATGTTGCAGCTTACAATAAAAATATACCACAGAACTGTAGTTGTAAGAGAATGATACTTTTGTATTAATAAATTAAGTTACAAAGTTTACTTTAAACAATAAAACACTATTATATGGTCTTAATGCAACCAACTTATATCGAAATGGACATTAAGAAAAAAATATATGTCTGTCATTAAGCTGTCCCGTGCTTTTATGCCTTAAGAGCAATATAAACATGCCATTTTACAAGGTCAAACCAAATATTAAAAAACCTTAAATTTCTCTTTTATGCAGATATTAACCCTTTAGCCCTCATAAATGATACTTTGGATATTAATTATTATCGTAGAGCATTTAAAGACATATACAAAAACCCATTATTGTCCAATAAATGTTATACCCTCTAGCCTAAATCAAATATTTAAAATCATTAAATGTCTCCCATATATATGAAATAGTTCTTGTACCCCCTATAAATGTTAACTTAAGAGAATCCTTATACCTTGATATAGCCTAGGGCACATTAACAACTCTACATAAACCTAATTTTTGTTCTTCCAAAGTCAGTACCAATGCCAAACGCTAAATGCTACTATCAATTAGAACAGTCTTATATAGGTGAGTTGTTTTAAATATCACTGTTTAGCGTTGTACATCACTTTATATAAGAATGCTGGTATTTTCACTGAAGAAAACCCATACATGATACTTCTTTTTATTATATTTATTACTATACGGACAACATGCACGAGTATACGGTTACAGAGGCCTCTGATACGTCGTGGTTGGAGGATAATGTCGGGACCAGCCCTCAACTCGAATACGATGATGATTTTGTTAATGAACAGTTGGACAATATACTTTATCAGTTCGACCTGTTTGACAATTTTGAGTTAGCCCTAGAATATGGAAGAGAAGAAGAAGAAATAGAGGAGTGTATAAAGGCATTATTGTTTGACATAGAAATGGACGAAACTACAAAGTGTTGCAAAGACGATAAAGATTGGAACCCCTTATTTCAGAAAGGGAGTGGGGACATACCGCATCAGGGTCCGTCTTATAATCCCTATCAAGGTCTCCAATACACCTTAAGAAAAAAGTCTGAGAAAACCTATGCCAAAAATGCTGCAGTGGATCGTACCTATCAAGTAAAAGTAAACGAACAGTATCAAGGACAAATACTTCAAGATCTGAGATACGGACTCCGCCCGGGGCGGTTTGGCAGGGAACGATTTGGGTCGTGTAGTTATACACCACGAAGGACTTAGCAACCCCATTGTTGTTCCCCTACAACCATGGGACCAACTTAACGCCGACACCGTGTTGGAGACCGTCGAGAAAGTACTCAACAACAAGGAGGAGTTAGCCATTGATGAAAGTTTCGAGATTTCTATCGGTTCCATCGATTTACCAAACGGAAGCGGCGGTCCACTTCGCAGAATCACCAAACTTAAAGGAAAGAAGAATTCCTTACAATTGAAAACCTCTATCGTCACCATCGAAAATAATGATCAACTTTGTATGGCCAGGGCGATAGGGGTCAGTTGGGCTAAATCAAAAATATGTACCTCCGAAGAATGGAAAGAGGTCGCTAAAAACAGACAAAAGAAAAGTAATATATCACTCATATTAGAAAACAAGAAAGTACCAGAAAGTTACTACAAACATTTAAGGAACAAAAAGAGGGACGAACAACGACAGTTAACGGAAGCCATTAGTCAGCTAGCCAAAGTGCCTTTAAATCGTCCAGCTAGTTTAAACGATGTAGAGGCTTTTGAAGAAGTTCTCGGAGTGCGCTTGATGGTGATCAGGGCCAGAATGGGAAATAAATTCATCACCAGTCCCGGTACAGGCGAACGTCCGTCCATTTATCTTTATTTGGTGAACGACGACCACTTTCACGCTATTACTAGTATCACCGGATTTTTTAGCGCCGGATAGTTTTGCGAAAGATGTCTACAGCATTACAACAACAGAGAATATCACCCTTGCGAAACTCATTGTATAGTATGTAAACTGAACTATTGCCCCAGAACCAGTGACCCAATTATTTGTAAAGATTGCAATATGGAATGAAGGTCCGAAGAATGCTTTCAACAACATAAACGGATACCAGTACAAAAGCACGGAAAAGGGAAAGGCATGCCCCGCGGTCCATCTCAGTGTCAAAAGTGGTTTAAATGCCCGACATGCTACAAAGTGCTAAGAACGGACAAAAGAAAGAAAGAAGAACAGAAGTGCGGAGAATACATGTGCTCATCCTGTGATAAATTTGTAATGGAGGATCATGTATGTTATTTAAGGTCAACACCTTCTAAAGAACATTATATACCAAAATTTTTTTTTTTCGATTTTGAGTGTAGTCAGGATGAAATAAATGTATGCGAGGAGGGATATTTACCCGAAAAGAGAAAACATTGTAAAGACTGTCAATCACAAAGGTATGTACATCTTGCTCCAAATGTCAAAACTGCCAAACGTCATGGTGCGGTAAAGCCACTCATCGTCCAAACTTCGTCGTGGCCCACACCGTACGTGACGATAGCTTCCGTCTGCATGAACGTTTTCAAAACAAAGTTTTTAGAAGAAGAATGGAAGGTGAAATTGAAATGCTCTAAAGATTGGGTTCAAGCAAAATTAATAGACGGTAGGCTGTACGTTTTACGAGCAGACGAATGGATCCCCGAAACTGAACTTAAGGAGGAGGTGCTCGAGAAAGAATTTGTACGTACCCCCGTCGCACAAATTCCTCCAGGCGTTTACAATGATCAGTATAGTAAAGCCTCGATTCAATGGCTAGAGTGGGTGGCGCATGTTAAACGTGTCAATATTCAACACGCTTTAAATACCGGCGAAAAGTCTTTACCGGGTACACGTTACAAATTAGACGGTTATTGCCAAGAAACAAACACGGCATACGAGTACCACGGTTGCGCGTTTCACGGTTGTCCCGAATGTTTTTTCAGAGAATCGCAAAGAAACGCACCATCCACTTACAAAACAATCCTTAGAGGAATTGTACGCTTTAACTTTAAAAAAGAAAGCCTGTATCGAACAGTTAGGAATTAATTACGTTTGTATTTGGGACCACGACTTTCAAAAACAAAAAAATCAAAACTTCGAACTGAAACAATTTACTACTCAGTTAGATTTGACTGACAGGTTAGACCCCAGGGCAAGTTTTTTCGGGGGTCGCACCAATGCCAGTCAGCTTTATCATCGAAGTAAAGAAAACGAGAAAGTCAAGTACGTGGATTTTACCAGCTTGTACCCTTGGGTCAACAAGTATTATCAGTACCCCGTAGGCCACCCTACAATTATAACCAAAGACTTTAAGGACATTAAAGACTATTTCGGTATTGCCAAAGTAAAAGTTTTACCGCCCCGAGGACTGTATCACCCCGTCCTCCCTTACAGATCAAATGGCAAACTGAAATTTCCTTTATGTAGAACCTGCGCGGATTCTGAGAACCAATACCGTTGCACGTGTTCAAACGAAAAACGAGAGATGACCGGTACCTGGTGCACTCCGGAGATACAAACGGCAGTTAGGTTAGGATACCAAATTAAGAAAATGTACGAAGTGTACCACTGGGAGAAAACCACTCAGTATGACCCTGAAACCGACGAAGGGGGACTATTCACTAAATACATTAATACTTTCTTAAAGTTTAAGCAAGAGGCGAGCGGTTCCCCGGACTGGATTAAAACTGAAGAAGATACGTTTACTTACCTACAACAATATTTAAAGAAAGAGGGAGTATCATTGGATAGGGAGAACATAGTTAAAAACCCGGGTTTGAGAGCTCTGGCTAAACTATGCCTCAACAGTTTTTGGGGTAAGTTTGGTCAGAGGCTCAATATGAAACAGACAGAGTTCTTTCACGAACAGCAGGCGAACCAATTTTTTTCAGTTGTTCTCCGATCCTATGAAACGACCTCTCAATTTTCATATACTATCGAATGACATGATACAAATTGAGTGGACCTACAAAAACGACTGCCAACCCGTAGACGATAAAACCAACATCTATATAGCTACCTTTACCACCTGCTGGGCCAGACTCAAACTTTACAGCGTGCTCGAAAAGCTCGATAGGCGAGTCTTATATTACGATACGGACAGCGTAATTTATGTGAGTTGTCCCGGCCATTATGATCCGCTTTTAGGGGATTACCTAGGCGAGCTAACAGACGAACTCGAGGGAGGGGAGCATATTGTAGAGTTTGTGTCTGGCGGTCCTTAAAAAGTACGCGTACAAAACTAATAAAAACGAAGAAACCTGTAAGGTTAGAGGATTTACCCTCAATTATACGAACAGTCGGCTAATCAATTTCGAAAGCGTAAAAAGTCTAGTGACAGACGCAAAAAGTTGTAAAAACGTCGTAGTGGCCAACCCGAGTAAAATATGTAGAAACAAAAGAAAGAGAAAACTGTATAATAGAGAAGAAAAGAAAAGTTACCGGATGGTGTATACAAAACGTAGAAAATTAGACAATTACGACACTGTACCGTACGGTTATTAATTGATGTAAAAAAAGAAGGACATTACGTTTTAAAAAGTGTCGCAACCTTATACGATCGTGTCATATATATCTTAAACGGCGTAACTACTGAACAGGTCTTTGCGCGTTTACGCGTATTTGCCCTTAGGGCGCGTGTTGAAAAATGTCATCTCTATTTTTAAAAATGTCACTACTGTATACAATTTCGTTAAATGTCGTTACTGTATATACTTTTGTAATCGTTAAAAAATAAAACGTATTAAAAAAAAATATCAGATCTTTTTATTTATTTATATAAAGTACAAAGAATCGTCGCCTTTTATTTGGCCGGCGCGCGCCCCCCCCTCCCTCCCCCCCTCTTATTAAGGGAATGGGAATGGGAGGGGGAGTGGGACATAAAAGGCGTATACCGAAGATTGAATTCGTAAGAACGAAGAACAACTGTCAATGAGAACGTAAGAATATGAATACTGCCGAGTCTCAGGAACCCGAAAGGGAAACTTTTATCGACTTCGCGAAACCAGATGAAGAAAGTCGATCGAACGGAGAAAGGTGGCATTTGTTAGGAGCGAAGGTACCCCAGGCCGAAATTGTTTACTTCAGTCAGATGATAATCGTTTACATCATTATTATTACCTCCATCGCGAACCTATCGCTCCAAAACGGTAGTACGGAACTCTGGATTAGCCTTTTAAGTTCTTGTATCGGATACGCTTTGCCCAATCCCAAATCGAAGAAATAATGCAATCCGCAGTTCCTTTCGAACCTTGCTCCAGTATATGTATTAACGGGCAAACTGGTAGCGGTAAAACGCAGTTTGTGTACAGATTTTTAAGGAATTTATCGGGGATGTACTCCAGAGACCCACCTTCCCGCGTATTATACTGTTACGGTATACATCAAGATTTGTTTGACGAAATGGAACGAACCGTACCAAACTTTTACAGTAAACGGGGACTACCCACGACAGAGGAACTGGACGATT
Source organism: Saxidomus purpurata (assembly GCA_022818135.1). Lineage (NCBI taxonomy): Eukaryota > Metazoa > Mollusca > Bivalvia > Venerida > Veneridae > Saxidomus > Saxidomus purpurata. Next base: position 9,094,366 of record JAFMSR010000009.1, read on the forward strand.
TTACCGGAGACAAGAGATACAAACTGATCATTATCGACGACCTTATGCACGAAGTGATGGGAAACGATGCTATGGAACTGTTATTCACTCAAGGGACGCATCATAAACGCGTCAGCGTGATTTTGATTACGCAAAATCTGTACCCGGGTGGCAAACACGCTCGAACTATCGCTTTAAATACGTGGTACATGGTGCTCATGAAAAACTTGAGAGACGCGTCCCAAGTGGGTATCTTAGGGCGTCAACTGTACCCCGATAAGACCAAAGGTTTTATGAAAGCCTACGAAACTGCCTTAAGCGTAAAACGAGGTTATTTCGTGGTCGATATGTGCCCCGTAGCAGATAATAAATATCGCCTGCGAACGTATATATTTCCAGGAGAAGACCCCGTCGTTTACAGACTGTTGTAAGAATACAGATTAAAGGAGGATGTAAGAGTGGTAATCATGATGGAACTGATCATGCAACAGCGTCACTTTTTAAGACTGTTGGTACACACTACCCCGGCGCAGAGAAAAGCGTTGCTGCGCACAATTTCAAAAAATCAACTAAAAGTTCTTTGTCAGATCGCTTACAACGTTCTCCGGTTTACGATAAAACTTACGTCATCCGAAAAAAATAGACTTAAGCGACAAAGACGTTTTATTTATCTACTGGGAGACAAAAAGGTCGGATTTAAACGGAAAAAAGAAGCGATTCGAGAAAAGTCAAGAACCGTTTATACTCTGGTAAAGATAGCTTCGACGTACTTGGAACCCGTGTTACGATAAAAATGGAAAACTTCATTCTGATTCCCCACGAGAAATATCAGCGTGTACAACGGGTCAATTACAAAGGCTTCGGGGCGACGGAAAATTCCGTTAAAACGGATAAAGTAATGGTACCACCGCCTGGAGAACGTAAACGCAAAACTAAACGGGCAAAAGAATCTCATCGAACCATAGACTGGATATCTTATTGAATATAAAAACTTCTGTTTTATTTTACATTTTATTGATATAAAAATAAACGTATATGTACATATTCAGCGTTTGTTTACATATTGCACGACGTAGTTGTCATTGAGCGTTTTGTTGCGGACGTTAAAAGGTTTGACAATGTCTTTCATCATCGTTCCTGCCCATCTAGTCATGACGTAATACACGCAATATTGTCCACACGTATCGGAATTAAAGTCCTGTATACGATCGGACATCATCCAGTAACCTTTTTTTAATATCGTTTCAAATCCAGCCTCGTAGTCTTTCGGCGGGTTGCCGAGTGAATCAAAAAATTCAAACGGTCCTTGCGTAGGGAAGTAAAAGGTCACCCAGTGTTTTCCCGGTCCTTTACTCGTATCCGTATTAGAGATAACAAACTGTCCTTTTTTAACTCTAATTTGATCGGAAGCGCATATTTTTACCTGATATCCCACCAACAAGCGTTCCAGCTCTAAGTTATTCATTTCAAGTACACCGCTCTGGCTCGGTCAATGTTAAGCACCTCTGGAAAGCTGGCATACATAATCAAGGTGACGCTTTCCGGTAAAGCGCTGGCAAATTTGAGTTCTAAGCGACAGTGTCCCCTTCTTTGAGTGTTGAAGGAATGGAAAGGGTCTATGTCTAACCGATAGAGACAGTATCCATTCTTATACTCATTCAGGGAGATATTAATGTCTTTTCTAGACTGGGTCAAAGTTCTGTAACAGTCGACAAACTGATCCGAATGGTAATTGGGCTGGAGAGGCTAGGATGGGATGGACTGTCCGTCTATGTACAAGCCCACCGAATTACAATCGAAATGCTGAAAGTCAAAAGGGTTCTTGCCATAGTGTCCATTATAGGCGGCGCTAGAAACGAGTCCGACGATTAATTTACTCGGTACAAGTCCTTGAAAGGTGTCATCGGCACTATAACTGTACTGGCCCGAGGCTATTGATACAGTTTTATTCTCTGAACGAAGGTACGGATAAATGGCTGGACCTTCTTGAATCATTCTGTCGTTTCCGAGTAGGACATCAGCCGTGGGTCGTAGAACGCATAACTTGAAACGAACGTCTACTATCTGCACTTTGTAATCGGGACTGAGTGAATCTGTGATAATACGAAATGAATCGTGATGTTGCCATAACTTGATGCCAAGGGCGACTCCATTTACAAGCAATCTGAATTGTTGAAACATGTCTTGCATTAACGGCCCTTCCATGTCAATTACTTTCCCACCACGTGTTGCTGCGAGTCTGTTAGATAAGCCCTCATTAGACCCCGATTTGGCGTCACTCGTGCCCACGTCGCCGGTATCCTTAAAGAAAAACTGACTAGTAAGCGTTCCGTGCTGTTCGTTTTCGTTGGAATTGAGTATGGTGTCAATGTAGGCCTTATAAGGATAGTTGGCGCCCGTGTGCGATAATGGAGTTTGCTGGAAAGTCACATCCACCTGCCGAAAAATGGAATGTAACGTTAGGTTCACCGGAGCTAGTATTTCGCCGTCTTCAATCTTCGAATTATCTCCCTTGACAAGTTTTGCTTTCACGTTCAAGACACTTCTTTTAAGATCTGTGTAAGCGGCAGTTTGAGCTGGTATGTCAAATTCCAAAACAGATGTACCCGTCACCTGATTGACGGGCCTAAACTCGATCCATTCTCTAGAAACAACGGTGGCGTCGGAAGGAGCAGGTACAAATAAAGACAAATCTTCTTGGTGGTAATCTTCGCGAAACATCCTGATTAAAAGTTAAATTCGAGGTTTTGATGCGTTCTTTGTCGTTTTGGCTTGACTGATGAAGTTGGGATATTTTAAAATCTTTTTCCATTCTTACGTTCTATTTCAGACTCGGCAATTTCATTGGCTTGAGCCACGGGGGTCACCAGATTCACCACGGGTCTTTGTTGCTGATCTTTCATTTCTTGAAAGGTTCTGTATTTTTGACCGCTTCCTACAACGTATCTTCCACGGTGATCCGCTTGAACAAATCCACTTTTTAAATATTTCATGTGTTGATACCAAGCCTCAGGGTTGGGTATATAGGGAACCCATTTTTGTCGCTGATGATCAGACACATTTATCGATCCCATATTTTTTTAAGTGGAGTAGGCAGTGAAAATCGTTGGTCTCAAACTGCAAGGGGTTTAAATTTTCGTCTCTCAGATAAAGTCTCAGCGAATTCAGGCAGTTAATTGTCACTGGTATATACACGAGATTATTAAGTTCCGTATACTTCAGTTTTTTGTATTTGGTTCCAACTTCAATATTTCTTAACACTGATAGCAAGGTACCTCTAACGACGGATTCTTTTATCAAATCGGTGCACAGGTACAGCCTCGTACTTCGGGGCTTAAAGTTACAAGTAAGGGTAATTTCTGTCACAGCACACAGCCAACGACCTTCTAGAGTATAGGATTTTGGAAGTTGAACGAAAAACTCTGAAGGATCGTTATTCTTACTAATGTCGAGACAGTCCTGACTGTTGATGTATAGATAAAAGTCGTTCATGGTTGCAGTTCTTAGGGTTTTCCGTCTGTTCTTACTTCATCCGTCACTGTCCTGATTAAATAAACGGTTCTTAGTAATACGGGAACAATAGCATGGTAACGTCGAAATAGTATTTTCTTTCTAGTCGTTGACACGGTGTTTGAGGCTAATTTTCTCAATAGTGACCCTTTTCTTTGAAATAACTGGACATCTCTTCTCAAAAGATTAATGACACCGTTAACCACTCTGATGGCAATCTCAGCAATAGCATCCAGCTGAACCGGAGTCATATTAGACAGTAGGGTTTTTCTGACAGGTATCGAGGCATTTTTCAAGCTTAGAAAAAAGTTCAGATTGCGATTTCCTTCGAATGGTTCATGATTGCTTTCGCTATTTATCTTTCACTCCTACGTTCTTACGAGTGTACATTTCAAGTTCAATAAGTATTGGGTAGACTATATCGTCTATTTGAGAGACTGTTTTTATACCAGTGATTACAATATTTCCAGTATGAAAACAACAAAGGTTAACGCCGCCGCTTTTAAAATTAAGGGCAGAAAACAGTTCCAGTTCGTATACGCTAACTCTATCCTTTGCTAGCAGCTCTAAATCTAGTCCAGAACTAAGGGTGTGGCTTGCAGACGAGGTCACCATCTTTACGTCTTTCAAACTGACTGGATATCCGAGCTTTTGTATTTGTCTCGCGTATCGTCGCAATCGATGATGTCCCTCTTTCATGCTAAAAGCTTTTCCATTGCAGTTGATAATACCGTTGCTAAATACTAAACAGTTACCGCCGATAGCT